>JAUNZO010003086.1:0-192103 GCA_031894775.1 Chloris gayana
CCTCTATCTGTTCTGAATTTGTTCTTTTTGGTTAGCTGACATGTCAGCCAGCAAGCACCAACAAAAAAAATAACCCATTCTTGCCACCGTAAATGACTGCCGCCTCTGTTTGTTTTTTACGAAGCACAAAGATAAGAGATGGTGAGGGAGGAGATGTGGAGGAAGTTTTACCTTGAAAAGTATTTTGCGCCGGGGGTTTTCTGTAAGATTTGCTAAGTGGGATTAGGGGATCGGCTGCCTGATTTCCAGGGCGTCAGATTGCGATTATATGGCATCCATTTGCACCATTGCACTGAAATATCCTTTTGCACTAAATTTTTCCCCTCGATTTGAAGGTCTAGCACCAAAATATCCTTTTGCTCTTTGTCAAGTGTTTTTCAGGACAATTTAAGACTCAACAAAGAGCTTCTTTTGCCGAGTCTTAATTGCACTCGGTAAACAATTTCCCTATGTACTTCAAAATAAAATTAAAATTAGCAAATAAACTCCAAAATTTTGGCATGACGCAGTTTATATGATCTATTACCTATAGAAAATGTTTTGAAGTCAAATTCAAATTCGACCATCAAATTGGGCTAAATATGATAAATTTCTTTTTATTTTATATTAAGGTCTCAAATTAGGCTAAATAATATGAATATAATTCTTATACTCATTGTATTCTATTATTTGGATCACTTGTAGTTCAAATTTGACTCAATTTAAAAAATTTCTTTAAATGTAATTAATTAACTAAATATAGCAAACAAATACAAAACATTCCAAATTTTAACATGAAGTTACACATGTCGTATGTGAAGAGTAGAAAATGTTTTGAGGGTAAAAGAATGAAATTATTTATTGAGTCAAAAAACACTCGGCAAAGTCTAATCTTTGTCGAGTGTATTAAGATCGTATTGCTAAGTGCCAAAGAAAAACACTCGACAAGTCTTTGTCGAGTGTTTTCGTAACACTTAGTAAAGCAATCTTTACTGAGTACATATATTTTGTATGACACTTAGCACATACATTGTTTGCCGAGTGCTGGAGAGAAGGCACTCGGGGACTCCGGATAGTCTGGTTTCCCCTAGTGTCCGAACATTATTGAATTGCCCAAATTTCTATTTCAGTTCACTTGTCACCATCTTGATGCTGTAGCAACATTGACCGTCTGTCCATTACCGTAAATTTGTTTGCTTAAAGTACACAATACTAATGAAGGATGTTTAGTTGTTACCATCTTGTTGCTGTAGCAACTTTGACCGTCTATCTTCTGTAATTTATTTTTATGCTGAAAGTACACAGTACTAATGATGAAGGATGTTTAGTGACAATTTAATTGATAAGAAAATTATCTAAAATAAATTTGTAAATAGAGGGCCAATCAAAGTTGATATTGTAAATGGGTAGACACCTAAACTGAAAAGGAGGTTTGTACTGTTGTCATTTTTTTATCTGTTAGTGCTGTGTACAGGTACATAATTAAGCATTACTGCAACTTACAGTATAAGCCAAGCGCTGCCGTGAAAAAATCGCACGAAGACTTAAACAAGTAAAGAACCGACGGCAATCACCAGGCAATGTAACATCAAGCTTGACTGGAATGACGAGAGCAGCCGGCGGCAAGTCAACACACAAGAGCGCAGCCGGCGGCAAGTCAACACAAGAGCATGGGCACGATAGCTGTGAGACCTTGCAGATCATCCTAATCTAACCACCGCAACAGTTGTCCATGGCCACTGGCCTGGTCGACGGCAATCCCGGAGGGGATCGACGGTATGGCGGGAGGATCACCGTGTTCGTGGCGCTCTCCTGCGTCACGGCGGCCATGGGCGGCGCCATCTTCGGCTACGACCTCGGATCCTCAGGCAATTTTGATTCGCTAGAACAACAGGTGAATTCACAGCTCATAAATTAGAGTCCGCCATTCATTGCTTTCTACGCAGGTGGCGTGTCGTCCATGGAGCCTTTCCTAAAGGAATTCTTCCCGGATGTGTACCGGCGGATGAAGGGCGACGTGCACGTCAGCAACTACTGCAAGTTCGACAGCCAGCTGTTGACGCTCTTCACTTCGTCTCTCTACATCTCCGGCCTGCTCACAGCCTTGCTCCTCTCATCATGGTTTACCGCTCGGCACGGGCGCCGGCCGTCCATGATCATCGGCGGGGTGGCGTTCCTCGCCGGCGCAGCGGTCAGTGGGGCGGCTGTGAATGTCTACATGGCCATTTTCGGCCGTGCCCTGCTTGGCGTCGGTCTCGGGTTCGCTAATCAGGTCACAGTTTTAATGTTGTTTTAATTCGTGAATAAATGGATTTTTAAATCATTTCAAAAAGATTTTAATTCATCAATTTTGCATTTTGACATGTTGTGAGAGAAGGTTATTTGTAATGAAAAATATTTTTGTACCTATTTAGAAATCGCTTAATTTGTAGAGAAAACATCTTCTAGGAATTCCATGAAAAAAGTCTACTAAAAAAGTTTCAAAATGCGAATAAACAAAACATGTCGGCATCATCAGCACATAACAACGAAAGAAACAAATTTTGCAGGCTGTACTTCTGTACCTGTCTGAAATGGCCCCTGCACGATACCGAGGAGCATTCAGCAACGGCTTCCAGCTCACGCTATGTCTGGGATCTCTCGCCGCCAACATCATCAACTTCGGCTCGGAGAAGATCACCGGAGGTTGGGGCTGGAGGCTGTCGCTGGGCCTGGCCGGCGTCCCTGCCGTGTTCTTCACACTCGGCGCCATCTTTCTGCCAGAGACACCCAACAGCCTCGTGCAACAGGGTGAGGACCTCGGCAAAGTGAGAGCTCTGTTGCAGAAGATCAGGGGCACTGACGCCGTCGACGACGAGCTCAATGACATCGTTGTTGCAAACACTGCTGCGCAGGGAAGGGACAAAGGCCTGAGGCTGATCGTTTCTCAGCCGAGATACCGCCCGCAGCTTGCCATCGCCATCTTGATGCCGGCGTTCACGCAGGTGAGCTGATCTCAGAACCAGCAGTCGTCATGGCTTCCCTACCCGGAGATGCAAGCAAAGCGTTGTTGGCAATGAGGCAAAACTGATGCAGAAAATTTCTGATCCTCGCTTGATTCCCCTTGCAGCTTAACGGGATCAACGCCATCGGGTTCTATGCGCCGGTGCTGCTCCGCACCGTCGGCATGGGTGAGAGCGCGTCGCTGCTGTCCACCGTCGTGACAGTAATAATCTACACGGTGTCCACGATCGTGTTCATGTTCATCATCGACCGGTTCGGCCGCCGCACGCTGCTCATCGCCGGCAGCCTCCAGATGCTGGTCTCCGAGGTGCTGATCGGCGCAATCATGGCGGCCAAGCTCGGCGACGAGGGCGGGATGAGCCGCGCGTACGCGGCGGCGCTGTTCGTCCTCATCGGCGTCTACGTGGCAGGGTACAGCTGGTCGTGGGGCCCCATGACGTGGCTGGTGCCCACCGAGGTGTTCCCGCTGGCGATCCGGTCGGCGGGGCAGAGCATCACGGTGGCGTCGGGGTTCGTGTTCACCGTCTTCGTCGCGCAGGGGTTCCTCGCCATGTTATGTCGAATGAAGGCGTGGCTCTTCTTCTTCTTCGCCGGGTGGATCGTGCTGATGACGGTATTTGTGTACCTGTTCTTGCCGGAGACGAAGGGGTTGCCCATTGAGCAGGTCGGGAAGGTGTGGAGACAGCACTGGTTCTGGAAAAGGGTCATAGGAACGGATGAAGCACAGACAAGTGAGAAACTACAAAGTGTTATTTAACACAACTATTCATCAGTGCTTGTCCTTCTGAAGACTTTTGAATACTACACATATATGAAGGTCACTAAAAGTGCTGTTTATGTTGATTAGATGAATAAACTGTATTGAGCTAACTTTAAAGTTTATTAACTGATCGAGTGCAAGAAAGTGATGCTACATCCGCAAACAAAAAAAAGAAAGAAAATGAAGTGATGACACGACTGGAATTGTCATTTTGAGGACCTTTAGCTGTGTTTGTTATTTGAGACACATGTAACAAGTGTTTATCCTTCTCATACTAAATTATGTTATACTATCAACCTATCTTTCAAGATTAACTGATTGAGTAAGGAAAATGATTGACCCATTAGAGACTATCGTATTTAGATATTTTTTGCAAAGTGGACTACACAGGATTATGGGAAAACAAAAAATGGTAAATTGTTGTATGATATCTTCATACAGGGTAATCTTTCGTCATAGGACAACTATTTTGAACTAGATTATTATCATAACGACATCTATTTCAGAAACAGTGGCATTATACGTTAATGGTTGTGAAAGATTATTAGTTTAACAACATCTATATTTTGAACTAGATTTTGTTGTCGACAATTTCTAAAACAAAAAAAATCAATAATGTTGTTGATTGTACTGTATTTGAGTTTACTCATTTCGTTTTTAAATGGATTATTGTGTGATCATGTGATTCTATAATAATCTTAACTCTTTTAAAAATGAATGTAATAACATGTAAGGAAACTATTGTAATATTAGGAATCAATACATGAGTGGGGGCATATGCTCACTCAAACACATTGTCAGAGAATCGGTAGAAAGTTAAAAAATTGCCTTTTATATGCATGTGATCATTTTAATGGCCTGGAGCATTTGGGTTACAAGAAATGTTTGGATTTTCAATGGCAAAGACCCAACAATATATGACTGTAGAGAAAATTTCAAGAGAAAGTTTACTCTAGTTATACATAGATCAAAGGATAGCAGCAAAAACGAAATGAGGGAATGGCTACAAACATTATTGCAATAGCTTTTTTGTTTTCTTTTATAGTCCTCTTATTTTACTCTTGAACTTTCTCTGTACTTTGTCTCCTTTAATTAATAAATAATCAGCAGGGGACATGTCCCCTCCTGTTGCTTCAAAGAAAAAAACACATTGTCATGAAACTAAAAATGTCACAAAAAGTAGTAAATAGGAGAGCAAGCAACACAACAAGATATAGTACCTCTATATATCTCAAACGCGTAGGTTTTGTCGCATAAGAGTCATGCCACATCATCCAATAATTCAATAGTTCGATCTATCCTCTAAGAGATATGGAACGTTGGATGTGCTCCTAAACGTATTACTTCTAGCCCCTTCAAGAAAGAACAAATAAACTTATGTTTTTCCGATTCTATGTGAACTTTCATCGAGATCCTTCAAGAACCATCATTTCTTTCCCATTCATTCCACGATCAGCCCACTGAATATTCATTTAGACCATTAGAGTCAGAATTTGACGCCGAGTCCTTCCACCATCTATATCCTTCACGAATAATTTGAATTATTTCTGGTCCTCACAACCCTAGTCAATTTTAATTTGCATGGTGAACACATTTAATCATACAATATAATTGATACACCTAATATTTGAAAATAAAAATATTCAAACATAATATATTTATGAAATTTGTGAAATATTAAGCATTCCACTCACAAACAAGGCTTGGTAGTCCATCAGTTAATTTCATTAGTGGAAAAAATTCCTAGAGCCTACATTAACTTATGTACCATCTTATTTATATTGTGCATAATAATGCATCCCTTACTTTGTCTGCATAATAAATATCAATGTTCAATTATGCATATATATTTAGTATAGTTTAGCCGATACAGGCTTCCCTTATTTTCTCAACAAATCAAATGCATACCTCAAAGGACTCAATGGTATATTTTAACAGATGAAATGCATGATTTTTTTCTTGACATAATTGGTAGTATACCATGAAAGCATGCTAAGTTCAATATTTGTAGTTCCAAAAGAGCTAACCCATGTACTATTGTTGATTGGGTTAGTGTCTACTGAAGGTGTAAAATGATAAAAATACCCTTCTACGGTGGACCTAAGACTAGATAGGAATGACAATAACCCATAATCAAATTTATGTATACAATGACAAAAGGCACATGATGGCTAAAGACCAAGAGGTCGAAGAAGAGAGAAAAATTATTTAAAAAAGTTATAATGATACACCCTTTATTCATCTTTGATCAATGTTTATTGAAATAGAGTTTTGCTTTTGAAAAGAGATAGAAAATGTTGTACAGTCCATTTAGTTAGTGTCGAACAACCACAATGGCACTTCATTTGTCTGTGTAAGCTAACAAGAATATGTATCGAGGAGAGTGACAGTGCCGGAAAAAATAAATATGTAATTTTTTTTTGGAGAAAAACGGATCCTGGCAATATACATGAGGATGAGTGGTAGGTGTGGGACAATAGCACTTCTGCTATCGCGAGGCCTATTGATCATACACAACCAACTATATGTAGGATGGATTTCGTTTGGGAACTTTTGGCTTGTTTGAGGGCGATATCTGGATCTCCTTGACCAAGCTTTAGCAGATCCATCAAGGAAACCCAAGAGCTGGGCTCCTCATATTGCAGGTAGTACTTGTGCCTTGCATATGGTCAAATTGTCATTGGTTTGCTTCTTAGTCACGGGAATATCAAAACAGGGTGTGAGGTTTGTTTATTTGCGGTTGGTGGTAGGTAAGATCATCGAGAGGTAAGTGATGTGGGCCTATCCTTGTGAGATACATTGTTTTAGCTCCGCGGGGCAATATACTCTCGATTACACCTGGATAACTTGCAGCAAAGTATGCCAATCAAGTCATTAAACCGTCACTAGATCTAGGAAAAAAGTTGTTGAAAAAGAACATCAGGGATCACCGGTAAACCTAGATTGCTTCACTCAAGCAATCCTAGATTACAAGATCGATACCCTTAAGCAAAAGCTTGAGGAGATCAGCAACTTTGACTTCGGAGGACACGGTTTGTTTCCTGGTTTCCATTACCCAATCTTGGTTTTGACAAGGGATATTCTAAGGCTTAGTCGCCAATAAGTTGCCATCTGGGACATACAAATAGACACATTTAAGAACCTTGGTCATGTACACTCTATCGACCCTTGTCTCCATTGGCCAACTCTAATTTGGATCACACAACCTCCCACATTTAACATGGATCTTCGTTGGAAAATACTACTTCTTTCCAATTGAGTTAAGTTTGACAATTCCTCATATTTAAATATTACTCAAATATGTCTAATTATAAGTTATGATTTAATTTTCTTTAGTAATAAAACAAATCCTAACAAAATATATGATGAATTTTAACTCTTTGTATAAGGTGAATGGTCAAATGTAATTAAAAAGTCAATGACAATATCAATTTTGGGATGGAGGGAATACTTTAATTTAGTTGGTTTAGATATATTCTGGTGCTACTTTGTTTGATTGAAGAAAATACATTATGTAATTCAAAGTCTGGGAGACAATTAATGTTTGAGACTGGTATATGCTTTCAGAATTTTGTTTCAGTCGTCTTCAGTTATGTGAACGTAAACTAAAGATTTTGATTTTCTATTTATATAAGTGCATATGCTGGAATTGAGCTGGTTGCTCATTTACCAAAGGATCGTAGAGAAATTCCAGCAGTCCTATAGTATCCTCGTTTCCTCAATAATTGTTGGTGATCATTTTATAACCGGTCCAACTCTCTTCTCATCGCAGAGGGGCTCTATCTTGTTGCTGTTGTTGGGATCTTTGGGGATGAAGATGTAAATTTACCATGCATGACGGCACACATAATGGAATATCCATCTTTTTTACCAAATCACATTAAAATGATTCTTACACATAAACTACATTCGATATTATAGTTATTGGTGATTTTTTAGAAATTGAAAACAATGTTTCCGGCCCCTGTGTTACGAGTTACGACACACAACATGATTCTTTTTTATTATAATAATCGGTTCGTAGACTGCAAACGGGAAGCAAAATAAAATCAAGGATGTTATTACTATATTTCCATCCATGATTAGGAAAAGCCTCAAGATGACCTCCAGCATCGCACTCACGGAACGGATATCATCCCTGAGCTCCTCAGGCTACATCATCGCCCAGAAAGAGTTATTGGTGAATACGAATGTAGTATACTTGAACTTCAAGTATATGCGCTTCGAATCCTTTTCCACTCCTCATAACATAAAAGAAAATGTAATAAAAGATTATGGAAAAATTTAAATCTAAGTGTCTTGATATTTAATTGAAGTTGTTAAACAACAAAATTTAGGCCACCAATATATATGATCTAATACATCCGAGATTTAGAATTTTCACATCAAAGATCCTAGTTGAACAACTCGGTACACAATGCTGAATCTGAATTTTTCTCTCTCTCTATGAAAACATCCGAGATCTGGCAACGACTATATGATTGTCAAATGTCACAGAAAGTGTGGAAGATGAATGTGCCACCGAAGGTATGGGTGTTCTGCTGGAAAATAATACAGAACGGGTTACCAACTAGGCGAAATCATTTCTACCGCCATCTGGACCAGCTTAGCACCTGTGAAGTCTGTGGTATGGGGACGGAAGACGCTTTTCACGCAGTTGTGGAGTGCCCACATGCAGCAGGGCTAAGGCATGCAATGGGCGGCCTCGGGAGCTCCCGCCAGAGGAAGCAATGGTTCGCAACGGCCCTGATTGGTTGCTACTAATATTTGATCAGTTCCCTATTAAAGCAATGTCGAATCTACTGATGGTTCTATAGAGATCGTGGCACGTGAGGAATAGTATTACACAGGTGGGAAAGTGGATACCCATTGACTCGTCAACCATGTTTCTCAGTAACTACATGAACAGTCTGCAGGCCTGCCAAGAACCGAGCAATGGAAATACTTGCGGGAAAGGGAAGCAAGCACAGACGGATAGGCGCTGGGTGCCACCAGGTGAAGGAATGTTGAGGATTGACGTTGATGGGGCTTTGTGCCCTAGCACTAGGAGAGCAGGGCTGGGTGTCATCATTGGAGACCATGAAGGCCAGCCAATGCTAACTGCATGGAGAGTTCTTTTTAATTGCAGGGATGCGGACACTACTACAAAAAGAGCCAACAATATCAGGGGGCATTTTTCAGCAATAGCGGGCACACAAAAAACGCTATTGCTGGGTGCCATTGCTGACGTCATCAGGGTGTAACGCTATTACAGAGACCCCTGCAATAGCGGGCGCAGGTGACGTCATCGGAGGCAACGCTATTACAGATGGGGGTCACACAGTAATAGCGGCCGCTGGTGACGTCACCTGTCGTCCGCTATTACTGGGTGAGTCCGTAGTAGTGGGCGCCCAATGATGTCACCGGAGGCCGCTATTACTGGGCCAACCAGCAATAGCGGTCGTCAGTGACGTCACCTTGTCCGTTATTACCGGGTTCCTGTAATATCATCGCCAAGGTGACGTCATCATGCCCGCTATTGAAGGCAACAGTGTATAAATTTGTCCCCTTCCTCCCGACAGGAGCTCTGTTTCGCGAGCTCACGGACGAGCTGTCCGTACGGAGGGCGGAAAAAGCCAAAAAAGAAGGGGGAAAGGTTTTGAACTTGTTTTTTGGAAGAATATTGTTCTAGGACGTAAATCCATACCGTTCCATGTATTTTTTTGTGTGTTTAACCATAGTTTTAGTCTCTTTTTTTATGGTTATTTTTCCTAGGGTTTGAATCTATTTTTTTATCTATAAAGCATGGTTAGTGCTCCGCATGCATATCATAGGTTGTTTAGTACTTAAACTTATCCTCTCCATACATATATGTAGGCTTTTATATGTAGGGATCTACTTTTGGATCTAGACCTAGTTTGGGATCTATGTTTTATTCATAAATCTTTTTTAACAGTAATTTATGTAGAGATTTTATTATTAACTTTTAAATCACTCGTAACTATAGTATGTAATATTCTTATGTAACTACTTTTGCTTTTTAGCATATAATTCTATTTTGACTTAGATTTTAATTATTACTCATTTCTTTATTTACGATACATGTGTATAGAAAGATGGAAGATCGATCTTGCATGTACACTGGTGGGGTTGGTGATGCTGTTGTATATTTCCAAAAGGTCACGGCTTTCGTTGAAGAAGCGAAGCGACACGCAAGAAGAAGGGGTACACAATATATCTATTGTCCTTGTACCCGTTGCAAGAACATGTTTATGTTTGAGACACCTGAGACTATTTGTGAGCACTTGTTGGAGAAAGGATTTATCAAGGACTACTATATCTGGATAAAACACGGTGAAATAGGACCTCATGCACAAGGTGACCACGTTGAAGAGGTGATAAGAGCAAGAGTTGACCACGAGGAGCGTAGGGTGAGGGCTGAATGTAGCACAGAATATGCAACGACATCAAGTCACACGGATGGTCCGAACTTGTCAATGAAAGCGAGGACTTTGACGGCGGTCTCGATGTGGAAGAATTATTGATGCACATTAACAACGAGAACCTAGTACAAAAGAAAAGGCGAGCTTTGGATAACTTGGATGCAATGGAGAAGGCGTCAAAGGAGTTTCGTAGGAGGAATTCAAGGGGTGTCATAAGGATTGCACGGTCTTGCGAGACGGTGCTAGAGCTTGTCACACTTAAGGCTAAGAATGGGTGGTCGGACACAAGCTTCAACCAACTTTTAGAGCTGTTAGTCAAAATTTTACCAAAACCAAACTCTTTGCCCACCAACACATACAATGCAAAGAAAGTATTGGCACCGTTGACCCTAGGCGTACAGAAAATACACGCTTGTCCAAACCACTGCATACTTGTACCGTAAAGAGCATGCCAATAAGACTAGATGTTCAACGTGCAACGCCCATCGATACAAAACTAATGATGGAACCGATGATACGGACATCATGGATAAGTCCGAAGTAGAAAGAAAATGGGCGGAAGAGGAATAAAAGCAATACTGATCGTGTTCCTCATGATGTGCAAGAAGATGTGGTTGATGAAAGAAAAGTGCCAGTCCTTGTGATGTGGTACCTTCCGATAATCGATCGCTTGAAGCGTGTTTTTGCCAACAGTAGAGACGCTAAACTCATGACATGGCACGATGATGTTGACGGGCGCAAGAAGGATAGGATGATTCGTCACCCTGTTGACGCTCGACGGTGGAAGAACTTCGACATTAACCATCCCGATTTTGCGTCGAAAAGAGGAATCTAAGAATGGCCTTAAGTACAGATGGAATGAATCCTTTCGGAGAGATGACAAACCCGCACGAGTACTTGACCAGTGATTAGTTGCTTCTACAATATTCCTTCATGATTGTGCCACAAGAGGAAGTACCTTCTACTAACTACACTGATTTCTGGTCCGAGACAAACTAGAATTGATATTAATGTCTTTCTTGAACCACCGATGGAAGACATGAAACTATTATGGGAACAAGGGGTGAAGGTTTATGATGCGTACGGACAGGAAGAGTTCACCCCGCATGCCATCTTTCTTTGCACCGTCGGTGATAAACCGGCACGCTCGGATCTCAATGGGCAAATCAAAGGGAAGACAACATGTTCAACATGTGTGGACCGGACTGCATCGTTGTACCTTCCTTTCTCGCGTAAGTTGGTGTATGTAAAACATCGAAGATGGTTAGCAAAAAGGCACCAATATCGTCAAAAGACAGATGAATTTGATGGAACAGTTGAGACAGAGTTGACTCCTAAACTTCGAGATGGTCAATTTGTGTTTGAAATGGTGAGAAATATCAATTATACCTATGGGAAAAACAAGAAGGGAAAGAAAGGAAACATTGCCGATACGGGCGTGCCATTTAAAAAACAATCGATCTTTCATCGGTATTTAAGTTATTGGAAAGAATTGGAGATCGCCCATGCCACAAACCCTATGCATGTCGGAAAGGGTGTCTTTGACAATTGCAATGGCACTTTTATAGACATTCCCGAGTAAGACAAAGGATGGACTGCGGGCACGAAGAGACCTAGAGAAGTTAAATATAAAGCATGGGCTTCACTCTAAGCCAAGAGGGAATGGGAAGTACTACCTTCCACCAGCTTGTTGGAACCTAACCATCGAGGAGAAAACGGCATTTTGCAAGTGTCTGCGAGGGATAAAAGTCCCCACGGGTTTCTGTTCAAACATAAAGAAGCTCGTATCAATGAGTGACTTGAAGATAAGTGGCGACAACACACATGAGTGTCATGATGCTTTCGTTGTTTCTCGCAGTCACAATTAAGGTTGTTAAGCAACCTCGTATCAAGTTAGCTATCATTCGGATGTGTCATTTTTGGAATTCAATATCTAAGAAGGTGATAAGCCTTCCTGAGCTTGACACGATACGTAAAGAGATGATAGAGACAATGTGCCAACTGGAGATGTGTATGCCACTTGTCTTTATTTGATTTGATGGAGCACTACATGATTCACTTAGCTGATCAGATTGCTGTGCTTGGACCTGTTTACTAGCATCATATGTTTCCGTATGAGCGCTTTATGTCCATTATGAAGGGACATGTTCGCAACAGGGCTCACCCTGAGGGTTCCATGATAGAGGGATATACGATCGAAGAGGTTCTTGAGTTTTACAATGATTACAATCAAGATGGAAAAACAATTGATCTACCGAAATCACGCCATGAAGGAAGAATTTTTGGTCAAGGAACCACGAAAAGAAAACATATAACGACGAGAACTATCAATTGGTGAGTCAAGCACATTTTAGCCTCCTACAGCGAGTTACAACTTGTTGAGCCATACATCCAAGCAACACTTAGAGCAACTACGTGCAGAAAATGAAAATTGCACTCGAGGAATGGATCATGAAAGAGCACAAGAAAACTTTTACATGGTGGTTGAAGGATCAAAACATTCCAATTGGTGAAACAAGGGATGAAAAGACAATGCATCTATTGGCTAGAGGTCCTGCAATGATTAGTTACAACATGGCAAGGCTATGATATTAATGGTTTTACATTTTACACTAGAGAAAAGGACGAGGAAGAGTCGGTATCAAAATAGTTGTATTAGTGTAACAAGACAGGACAACACTTTGAAAGAGAACACCTATTATGGGTATATTGAAGAAATTTGGGAACTCACCTATGGGACCACCGTACGGATACCCATATTTAAGTGTCAATGGGTCAAGCATCCGCAAGGTGTAGAGGTAGATGAATATGGCTTCACTCTCGTTTCCCTCAATAATGTAGGCCACAAAGATGATCCTTGGGTACTCCCGAAACGTGTTGCACAAGTGTTTTATGTACTCAAGCTCGAGCATGAAAAGAAGCATATTGTTCTCTCCGGAAACAAAGAATTATTGGACTTCAAAATGTGAAAGATCCAGAAGAGCACAACCGGTTTGACGAGGTCTCCCTCTTTGCGAGACATGAAAAAGTTAAAACTCATTCAAACACAGACTCGGTTATACATCAATGGCACCATACATGCGTGCTGATCACGATGAACACAACGGAAAGTTAGTTAATGGCTGATATATAGTATTGTGGTGTAATGTCTAACTAGTATTTGTGACATATAATGGAATTTTAATTAAATGCAATTTGTATTTTATTATCCACTTTATTGATATATTCATATAATATATGTAATTAAAATATTTTATCCACTTTTATTCATATTAATATAATATCTTCAAAATATTTCTTATTAATTTTCTTATTAATTATATATTTTATTTAATCTTCTCATTATATTGATATGCATATAATCACATATTTATTATTTTTTAATTTATTTTCTTAATATGTGTTCCTTATTAATTTTCTTATTATTTATAAATTTTATTTAATCTTCTCATTATTCGGAAATTAAAAAAAATGGTATTTGTGACATATCATGAATTTTAATTAAATGCAATTTGTATTTTATTATCCACTTTATTGATATATTCATATAATAAATGCGGGCCATGACTTAATCAAGATTGTTGGTTATTCTAATTAAAAAATTATTATGTAAATTAAATTTTTTCTATCCACTTTTATTCATATTAATATAATATCTTCAAGATTGTTCTTATTAATTATATATTTTATTTAATCTTCATTATATTGATATGCATATAACCACATTTTTATTGTTTTTTTAATTTATTTTCTTACTTAATTTCCTTATTACTTTTACTTACTTAATTTATTTTCTTACTATGTGTTCCTTATTAATTTTCTTTTTAATTATATACTCTATTTAATCTTCTCATTATATTGATATACATATAACCACATTTTTATTGTATTTTTAATTTATTTTCTTACTATGTGTTCCTTATTAATTTTTCTTATTATTTATATATTTTATTTAATCTTCTCATTATTCAAAAATTAAAAAAAAAAATTGGTACGCGGGCCACCATTACTAAAGCAAGCCCATCACCGGGCTCAAACCGGTTCATAAGTGGCTCAACTTCACGGGCCCGTGGACCAACAAAGCCCGATCAAACGAGGCCACAAACAACGAGCCCACCAAGTTTCAGAGGAAATCGATTGGGTGGCGCGACGCTGACTTATAAACGAGGCGACGCGCCTCGTGTGGACGATGTGGTACTAAACCACATCCGCTCGAGCGAGTGCGACTGTAATAGCGGGCGGTGACGTCGACAGACCCGCTATTACAAGCTGGACCGACATAACTAAATTAAATTAATTCTCAGTTATTTAAAATAAATTAAAAAATCAGAATAATTAAAAATAATTCAAAAATGAATGAAAACAAATCAGAATAATAAAAAATAAATAAAAACAACTCAGAATAATAAAAAATAAATCAAAATATATGAAAATAATTTAGAATAATTCAAATAAATGAAAATAATTCAAAATAAATAAAAATAAACTAATTGAATTCAAAAGGCCCAAAAAATAATAAAATAGTTAAAAATAATTAAAATAATTTGACCCAAAATAACCAAAGTAAATCAAAATAATTCACAATAATTTTGAAATAATTCAAAATAATACAAAATAATTCAAAATAATTCAAAATAATCCTACTATATTTACAATATGTCCAAATTATTCATAATAACTTAAATCAATTCAGAATAATTTTTTAAAATTTAAAAATTAATAAATAAAAAAAACTAAAATCTTAAAAATTAAAAATTAAAAATAATTTAATTTTTTAAAATATTTTGATTCATAATAACTCAAATGAATTCCAAAACCACTTGCCCCTAGTTCAATGACACGTGGGCCCCATATGTTGGCCCTAGTTCATGCACTCGGTTCGTCGAGATAAGTCTCTTTTCTTCTTTTAATTCGTATTTAATTTTTCAAACTAGTTTATATTAGTCAAATATTGTCCAAATTGAGCGATTTTTTTCTAAAATTTTCTAAAATTCATACCTATCACTTAGGAGAGTTAGTTTTCCAAAGTTAATATTATTTTTTTACATACCTATGTACGAAATCGTGGTCCAAGTTTAACATTTATTTAAACATTTTTATTTTGAAAACCGTTGTGAATTTTACAGCACTTTTTTGTTTGAATGCCTAACTTGTTGCAATACACACATGTTATTTGTGGTTTTTTTTGAAAAGTAGAAAAATGTTAGGAGCCGAATCAACAAGAATTTACGTCCGAAACTCATTTCACTTAGGACTACATGTCCCATTTGAATATGTTTTTTCATACAAATCTTTTTAAAAATATATGTAAATATATTTGGGTTGGAATGGTGTTGAAATAGTGTCATGCTAAAAATGAGGTCAAAATAACTTGTACTTTGCAAATATAAAATGGTCAAATTAATTGCAAAATTGGCGTTTCTTTTGTTTTTTTTTCTATGTGTAGTTTTCTTATTAGTTTTGAACTAATATTTGGCATACACAACTTATATGAAAATTACAAACTGCTGTAATTTTTGTAGAATTATTTGAAATATTTAATTCATGTTAAACTCATAAAAGTTCATCTCCTAGTTTAAATATATAAGTGAAATAATATGATCAAAAATAAATAAAAAATATATTTGTGCTTGGAAACAATGGAAACAATTTCATGCCAAATTTCAGATCAAAAATCAATATAGCGTAGAAAATAAAAATGTAAGAAATAAAAGAAAAATGACATTCATCCGTGCTCACGCATCGGAGCGATATTACGAGCTACGATGATGTCGGCACGGCCGATATTATAGGGTACCCTGTGATATCCGGCGGTGCTGATGTCAGCGAGTGCCCAATATTATAGGCTTCGCCTATAAATATCTCCCGTTCCCTTTCGGGACTTAGCCATTTTCACGCGCCTGGCCTCGAACCCTAGCCGTCGTCGCCGCGCCGTGCCCCGTCGCCGTCGCCGTCGCCGCCGTGCTCGAGATCCACGAGCGCCGCCTCGTCCTCCGTGCTCGAGATCCACGAGCGCCGCCGCTCCTCCATACCTCCTCGAGCTCGAGCGCCGCCACGCAGCCTTTGTGGGCTCCACGTCCGGGTGCCACCGCCTCGTCGTCCTCGCCGCCTCCTCGCGACCCTCCCACGACGCCGGCTCCCTTCTCGCCGCCCTCCTCACGACCCTCCCACGACACCGTCTCCTTCCTCGCCGACAATCCTCGCGGCCTCCCCCGACGTCGGCTCCCATCTCACCCGCCCTCCGCGCCGGTCGTCCCCGGTACGCCTCCCCCTCCCCTTTCCCTCCTCTTCCCCCTATCCGACGGTGAGGCCTTGACCTCCTCGTCGGCCCTCCCTGGTACGCCTGCCACTATCCCCTTCCCCCTCTCCCCCTCCCCCTCCCCGACGGTGAGGTCTCCTTCCTCACCGGCCCTGCTCCTCACCTGCCCTCGCTCCTCACCGGCCCTGCTCCTCGCTGGCTCTGCTTCAAGCCAGCAGGCCCTTACTTGTTCCCTGGTATATTTTGCCTGCTTGCCTTGTTAGGTTAACTATTCATTATTGCTGTGAATTGCTACATCGATGAGATGTGTGGTAGTTCCTGATTGTGGTCGATCAGATGAGATGAAATGCCCATTTTCAGTGCTGACAGTTTACCAAACATTTTATCGAACATCTCGTATGTTTTACAGCCTAGCTGATCTTTTTCTTGTCACTGTACTCATTTATTCTTCTATGCAATCATTGTCTTGTTCCTGCGTATTGTAAAAAACATGCCTACAGAAAATAAGTGTGCCTTTGTATCATGTCTGTAAATACTTTTTAATTCATGTTGACTGAATGATAAAATTTGGTATTTACGCTACAATGTAGTGCATGGAGCTATTTACATGTTACACTGTTTGTTTGACCCAATGCTTGTTCAACCAATAGCTTTGTTCAATCAATCTATGTATGCCACAGTGATAGGGTTTCTATTTTTATTCAATGATCTCAGTTCCCAAGAGCGAAACATAAATAATAGAGACCTCCAAGAATTGATCTAGCAGAATAGGAGTTTCAAAGATGTTGCTACTTTTAGGTATTATTTGATTATAAATGGTTTTTTTGAAACTCTGTTATTTGGTTTCACTTCTACTAGCTGATAGGTTGCTATGTGTGATGGGTGTTGTATCATGTCGTTTGATTGTTTTCTAAGTTCTCTAAGTCACAACGAAAGAAAACAATATGCATATGATTATGAACATATGAGATGCACTCCAATTGACTGAAGATATGGAGTAGCATGGGAGGCCACGGGGAGTGATTGACCTTCAGGTGATCCAGGAGTTCATTCCATTGGCATAAGTGGGTGAAAAAAAACCTAAAACTGATGTTTATAGTTTTTTGGTACAAAAAATAATGTTTTAGAGTAACACTGTTTTGGTTTCTTTTTCCTCAAAGATAATCTTTGTGGTAAGATAACATGTGATCCTCTGAGCATTTATTTCTGTAATTTAAATATATCATCCATTCCTTTGAAATATCAGTTTCCAGTGGATATATTTTCACATTGTATAATTAATTAATGAAACTTAGAAATTACTGTTGATAACTATAAAGTACATGCATTTTCTGCCATGTAACAATTGTTTGTCCTCTTGACTGGTCATTGCATAAATATCATTTTGTTAGATTGCAGAGATAAAGTAAAAAAAAACTATGTTCGTCGCAAATGATTGTCGTTGTTTAGCCAATTCTGAAAATTAGCAATAGTTTGTCTTATCCCAGTTTTTTTCTTGCTTTACCATCAATTCCTAGGGCCTGATCCTTATCCTCTTTAGTCTAATTACAGTGTGCAATGCCTAGGATTATGATCACACATGATAATTGTGCTTGATTTTGTATTATGATGTGAATAGGCTTGTTTTCAGGATATGCTAAGTCAAACTTGCTAAATTTTGAACGGGTTTATAGGAATCCCTCACTGTTGTGCTATATGTCATCTCCTACTACCCCATGTTTCATTATGCCATCTGTTATATGTTCTCCTCTACTTGTTCCCTTGTTGCCTGCTGTTCTGATTGACCTGGCTATATATATCTTTGTCTTGTCACTGTTTAGCCAATTCTGAAAATTGGGAATGACTCTCTGATTATAACAGATCGATGTTCAGTCTCATATGATAGATGTCTTGTCACTGTTCGATAAACAGCAGCCCTGCTTGCTTTCTATTGCTTAGCACTGAACATGTTCTGCCTGGTAGCCCTGCTATTTATCAATAAATAGCATTGAACATGTTCTACCTCTGGTAGCCCTACTATTTATCGAACATGTTCAGTGCCATTTATCAAACATGTTCAGTGCTATATTTTGCCTGGTAGCCCTGCTATATTCTGCTAGTTGGTAGCCTGCTATTTATGATCAAATATGATAATTGTGCTTGCCACATACGACTGCTTGCAGTCATGCATGCTTACTTCTTCCCTGATTCATCAGATATGACTGTTTTTTTCTCCTCATTGATTTCTGTTGATCGATGATTGATGATTGATGATATATTGAGGCAATGTAGGCAGTTAATAAGAATATATATAACTGCCTATGTTGCACCTATTCTTCCTCTATATTTTCATAAGCCTCAATTTCCTCTCTTTTCTCCTCTTCCTCTCTTTCATGGCTAGATCACTTTTTTAAAATAAAAACTATTTTCTCTTCTCTACTCTCTTCTCTTTTTTCCTCTTTCTTTCCTCTCTTTTCTCCTCTATTTCCTCTCTTTTCTCCTGTCTTCCTCTCTTTCATGGCTAGACCACCTTTTTAAAATAAAAACTATTTTCTCTTCTCTACTCTCTTCTCTTTTCTCCTCTATTTCCTCTCTTTTCTCTCTTTTATCCTATCTTTACTCTCTCTGTCTCTCTCCTTGGTCTAGCCATGCTCGATGATGAAAGTGGGCAAAATGAGATGAGTGTGGCAGCATGGACCGCATCCTCGGATGTTGGAAACAAGTTGCCATATGAGTCAATGAACTTAATGATAGCGTTGGATGGCCGTTGATTCGGCAACCCGCACCGAGAGCATCTTTCTCGGCAGATGATGACTTTTAATAGGAGACGAGGTAGATGGGGTGGAAGAATGTAGAATGTAGGGTGTCTTTCATTAGGAAGGTTGGTACAATAAAATGCAAGACATACCGCAACTCGTACGACCTTAGGTAGACATGGTGGGATGCTTGGGTATTCTCCGGATTATCTTTGTGATGTGTATGGCACATTATATTTGATTTTCCGGAGGATACCCAAGTATCCTGACCTATTTACCTCGAGGTCGTATAAATTGTGGTATGCATTGCACAGTGTGCACCTGCCTTTCTTATGAAACTGTTCTACATTGTATGTCCTTCTATCTCGTCTACCTCCTCTACTATATGATTCTGATGCTATCCCTTCTTTCCTTTTTTTTTCTTTTAATTGTCTCTACCAATAATTGATGGCCTTTTTAAATAGTGAGAGCCGTTAATTGACGGCCTTTTTAAACACTTTTGTAGCAATATTCTTACGTGTTATCAACGTAAAGAAGCTTAACAATATGGGTATCTATTTTTTTCTTTTAGCAAGCTTAACAATGGATCAAGGCAAAGAAGCTGAACCTGTTCGAGCCCTGTGTCGGCGCATGAATCAGCTAACGGTTCCGATCATTCAACATCATTTGAGGAACCTTCTCCTCTCGAGATTCCTTGCGGTAAAAGGCAACGGGTTGAGCAACCTGACCCTGATTACAACCCAAACGATGACGTAGATGATGAGGTATCGCATCGTCAAAATCATATTTCATGGACAATAATTATTGTTTAATTAAAATATCATCTAACTATATTTTCAATAGGTTGTTGAAACACGTCGTAGTGCTCAACGCTTATTTCTTAAAGATGCTCCTCCCACATCGTCGAGGCCGCTGCTGCAACAGCGTCCACTGTAGAAAGACGGAACAAAGGGCAAAGAAATACAAACAAGCTGCATACTGCCGTTCAAGCTGTTACGGCAATAGAAAAGGATGGGGCTCCAGTTGAGCCTCAAGGCGTCAACGCGAACCGGCGCAATGATTGCGGTGTATTAGTCCGAACCGCAATCAACATTAAGTACGACAGCTGGCTTGACGTGCCAACCAGATGAAAAGGACACGTTGTGGGAGAACTTGAGTAGAACCTACATTTTTCCACTCGAAGTCTCCGAGCGGGCCAAAAATGCTACTCCGAAAACCATGGCGAGGTGCCTAAGGACATTCAGGACAACCCTTAATACGAAGTTTGTCCAGAAGGGTCTCACACCTTTCCAGTAGTACGGTTTTATCATGCCTAATGATTGGAACTCGTTCGTCAAGAAAGTCTCCTCCGACGATGCTAAAAAGAAGAGCGAGATTATCCAAAGCTTGAGTAGAAAGAACAAGTTGCGTCCTAATCTGGGACCAGGAGGATACAAGGCTAAAGTGAAGAAATGGAGGAGTATGGAAGAACAACGCCGACAAGCTGGAATCCTAGACCAGTTAGAAGGATGCAGTGAACGAACCCGAAATTGGGTGCTTGGACGTTCAAAGTCCACCGTTGATGGACAGCTGGTGCCGAAAAGCTCGGGGTTACCGAAGTCTTGCAAAAAGCAAAGCAAGTAGCCGCCCAACAGAAGGAAGGTACTCTCAATCCACAGACAGATGAGTTGATTGTTGCTATCGGGACCGATGAACATCGGGGTCGTACAAGAGGGGTCTCTTCACCGGCACGACCGAAAGAAGTGTCGTCTGCTGCCACGAGTGAAGAATGTAGTAGGTGCGGGCCACGCGAGCAACAGGGTATCGATCATGAATGGTGGGTAAAAAACTTCTACGAATTCATGAAGAATAATCCTCAAGCTGTCATGCAACCTATCGTGGTACCGGAATTTCAACTCAACATTGACAACCCAAGTCCGTATGCTCGGCCTCCAAGCAGTCATGGCTCTGTGCTCGATGCCACCAGGTACCCTGTGGATGACATCACGGAGAATACACCTTGTGAGCTGCACATGACGCTCGGCAAGAGACGGAAGACCGTCAAGGTAGTAGAGGGCATTGCGATCCCTGGACGTACATTTAACGATGTACCAATTCCGCAGGAGTGTGCTAGAGTCCAAGTTATCAAGGTTCAGGACAACTATCTTGCTTGTGACCTTGATTATCCAGAGGAGGATGATGTTATTGAGACACTCGAGGATGCGATTAATCATATCATCCTTTGGCTTCGACGCGAGATCGTCGTTCTTGTAGCGCATTCTTCGTCCGCACCTACGCCTCCTCCTACTCAACAAGCACCGGTTGACCCCGAGATTTCTTTTGAGCCACTACCTTCACCTCGGCCTTCTCCGACGCATGAGGACCAAATCCCTCTGGAACATGGCTTCTCCACGCCGCCTCGTCCGGATGTTGGGAATGAGGCAACTCTCCTTCGAACAACATCGACTCCGGCTCCAGCGACACCACGTGACAAAGGGGCTAGGGCGATTCGTAGCTCGTCCACCCCGCCTAATAACGGTGAACCTTTGATCGAGCCTCGTTCCACCTCCGCCTCCGAGGAAGGAGTTATCTAGCGCGGAAATAAGTAAGTACACTTTTGTAGTACTTATGAATTCACGACTATGTATATAGTTACCGATATATTAACGACTTGGCATGCAGTCGCAACATGGCATAAAGGCGTGGCGGCAGCATATAGGAGCGAGAATAAGGAAGTGGTCCCACATGTTCTCGTTCCGCCTCCTGGCGTCCCAGAAGGAGGTTGGGATCTCACACAAGAAGACTTCCCTACCTATAAGCATGGCATGTCACTACTACCAGCAGATGTATTGAAAAAGAAGCCATAGATATTTAAGTACTTTCATCCATGGTACTTAAATGCATGTAGCAAGGGTGTCCAAGTTATCGCGGCAAGGATCCCTGGAGAGGTTTTTGGACAAGAGGGATATTTTGACTTAAATGTGCCTTTTGAGGAGATCCATGCTCTGTACCGTCTGCAACGGATGGATGCTACCCTCGTTACCGTCTGGTGCATGTAAGTGTTTTCGACCTTTATTATATTTCCAAGCGAATGGCACATGAATTCAACCGACTACCCTTTTTCATTGCTCGGAACGTGTCATCACTCTGGTGCCTTAAATGAAGTCGGATATCTAAACCCAACCGCCATTAGCCAAAACGCGATGAATCCAAAGATTATCGATAATCATCCCCTGTTGGTCGGGAAAAAGGTGACCAAGGCTAGAAGGCAACAAGTACATGTCCAAGCGGTTAAGGATGCAAGGAGATGTATAGCAACCTACATTGGGAGATGCATGTACAAATGGAGAGAGAGACGATGCATTATGGCTCCATATAACTTTGAGTAAGTTTTCGTAACCTGCTACTTCTTGTGCAAATCATTATTTCACTTAGATAATGACATAATGACATATTTTATAGTGACCATTGGATTGCTTTCATGATACATCCGAAACTCGCGGGAGTTTGGGTGTTTGACTCTTTGGATTATGATCCTAAGAGGTACAAGGATTTCATGGACACCCTGAATAGGTAATTTCAGATATTCAATGAACTATCATTTTTAATAGATTGCATTATGCTCGTTGCTCATTTGCTTTTTTATATTAGTGCCTATAAATACTATCTCGAGCTTGGTGGTGACCCTCATCCCAAACGGACCAACCTTGGATACAAAACACATTATCTGGTACTATTATCTCATATCATGGTCATTTCTTTTATTCAATTAATTAATGTCTCTATTTGTAAAGTAACTTAACCATTTCCTTGTTTTGTAAAGTGTTCAAAACAACGTCCTTGGACCGTGACCTGTGGCTACTATGTGTGCAAATACATAAGCGTCGGAAATGGGGAATATACTACATTCCCTACGGAAGAACCGGCCCCATGGAAAGATGTAAGTATTTAGTGTGTTTTTTCTTGCATTAGTATATTAGTTTTATATTACTTAACAAACATGTATTAATTCCATAATTTATTTGTGGCAGCAACGCTATGAAAAGCCAAAAACAGGTTCCTACTTAGAAGAAAGCACGCTCGAGCTCATTGCAGCCAAACTCCTCTGCTTCATGATTCGTGAGTTCTGTAATGAAAGAGGCAAGTATTTTGATCCTCTAAGTGATGTTGCAATGCATGAAGACTTGTATAGCTACAGCGGTCAAAAGGGTTACCAAGATGCAATTGTGCAAAATTCAAAGACAGAGGAGCAGAGATTGAAGGCACTAGAGCCAAAGTGGCCGGATAAGTTGTAATTTAGTTGTGTTTTAATGGATGAATATTGTGTATTGGAAATATGATGTATATGTATGTGAATATTGTAAAATGGATGACAACTATGTTGTATGTACATATAAATGCTTTAATGATTATTTCTATTGTCTTGCGTATATATAGTGTGAAATTATTTTCAGTTCTGTAAAAATATTTGAATTTGTCACTGGAAAATAAAACAAATAGCAACAATTATATCAGTTCGGAAAATGCAGTAATATCGGGTACGATGATGTCACTAGGCAATATTGTTGTCTAGGCCAGCAATTCGGGCAGATGGCATCAGCGTGCACGATATTGGCAAAACCACAGCAAAATCGGGCACGGTGATCTCATCTGCCCGTTATTGAAGGGTCACACAGCAATAGCGGGCTGCGTGATGTCAGCTGACCGCTATTGTGGGGTGAGCCTGCAATAGCGAGCAGCGTGATGTCAGCTGACCGCTATTGTAGGGCAAGCCTGCAATAGTGGGCAGAGTGATGTCATCTGCCCGCTATTGCTGGCTAACCTCGATCGTGGGCGCTATTGTTGGTCCGACCCTGCAATAACGTGTGCGTAATAGCGCCCAGAATGCCCGATTTTGCAGGGCCAAAATGCTCGCTATTGCAGGGCTCTTTTCCAGTAGTGGGAGGAAGCCGAGGCGCTGGCCTGCCTGGATGGAATACGCCTAACGAGCCGACGGCCGGATCGGGGCGTGGAGTTGGTCACATACTGTGCCTCTGTCTTTAGCAAAATCCAGGCATCGGGTCCAGACCGGTCTGTTTTGACAGCACTAATTGAAGATATCCGTCATGAAAGTCGGCAGGCTCCATCGTTCTCGATGATAAAGGTCGGAAGAGAGCAGAATAAAATTGCACATGCTCTTGCGCAGCTTGTTAGTCGTTTATTACAGAGTTGTGTGTCTTTCTCTGTTATCCTAGAGTGTATCCAGGATCTGGTTCTTGAGGATCGAGTAGGGATCGAAACTTGTACCGGTAACTGTTGATCATTAATAAAGATCCTGTTTTGCAAAAAAAAAAGTCAAGAACCTCTTTGCTTCTGTAGTAAGCCCTGCATCTGCGCCTTTCTGCTAAAACTCTGACCCTACCTTGACCACAACCAGATTGCATAAATAATACCCCTTGCTAGTGGTAGAGCTTGTTGAGTACCTTATATACTCACCCGTTGCTTATTTGTTCAGACGAAGATGGAGAATCACGAGGTTGAGGAGTAGGTTGCGTCCTTCGCTCGATGTTGCCCGTGGAGTTTATGATGCTTTCCAGTGTGTTTTCTTTTATGTGAGGTTGGCTTATCTGCCTCTTTGAATGTAATCCAGACCATGTATCCCCTAGCTACTTCCTTTTAAGGAGATCAATAAAGATTGTTGTATCAGATTTGTATCATCTACGTGTGTATCAACTATGGTTCCAGGGATTGGTACGTATACACAGTGTAGTTTCGAGAATGGAGCGCCACACACAGCTGCTTGGAGACCCTGCCGCTGTCACCATCGCAGGATCCCGCCCCGCTTTCGCTTAGGGAACTCGCCACAGCCATTGCCATGGGAGATCCCTCACATGTAGTTTCCACTTTCCGCTGGCGTTGCAGATGCCTCCGTCGACACAAGCCATCCAACAGTTGCCATCAAGGCCGCGCCCCACTAGCTCCCTGCTTTTATATTCCTCTGCTTCCCTCATCCCACTGCCAAGCTCATCCGCCGGCGTTCGCGGATTTCCAATCAACGGCACAACTGTCGGTTGGCTTCTAGGGTTATGTGTTCCACCATGGAATGGGGGTCTTCCGTTCCACGTCCTTGGGACTCAGTCACCATATGAATCCTACGGGCCTCATATTTCCATTTCGAGGCCCTCTATCCACATACAACAGTCAGTTACATCTGTTCACCGGAGCTGGTTGCTTCCCTCATGCGGTAGAAGGCCTCACTGGAGCTGGTGCTGGTGGCTCACTTGTTGCTCTGATGGCTAGTATTGGGGCGAAGAAAGATGGTCGAACTTTAAGGTAACAATTTAGGGCATGTCCGGTAGAGCTTCATCTCATGAAAAAAACAGCTTCAGCTCTAGATTATCAGTCAAAACAGCTTTTCTAGCTTATTTCAGCTTATGCAGCTTATCTAGTCAAACCATTTGGCAAAACAGCTTATCGTGCCTGTTTAGAAACAGATTATACATATGAAATGACTTGCATGCCCCTCAGTTGTAAAACAACTATAGATACATGTGTTGTATTGAAATAAATTAACTGTATAATATGACAAATATAAAAATAGGTTCGCGATGGAGTCCAATCTCATAACATTTTAGTCACAACATGTCTCTAATGAGCTGCCTTGCCTCCAGATTTCCTGAACATGGCCTGACCGTCCTAAAAGATCGACCATACATCCATAGTGCTCAACTCATGTCTCATGGCGATACACCATGCACTTCACTCATTGAGCTGAAATACTTCTTGCCATCTATCACGAGACCAAGATGAGTACAGGCTATAAGGTGATCTCATTTGGTTTCGATCCTTCAGATGTCATCTTTGAGAACAACCTGAGAGCACAGTGACCAAGCCATGGAGTTAAACACACTCAGTACATTCTTGATGATTTCATCACACTTGGCATACTTGTTGATCAGAGCAGTCCCAAGCTTGACATCCACCTCAAACCTGTTCTTCTCCACAGACTGATGCACCTCTGTGCCCACTACGAGCGCACCCATGTCACTGCACACAGAAAAGACGCTCACCATGGTGATGCAGTCCGGCTTGGTACGGCCACACGCATCTCCGACCACAGGTCCAGCGCCTCCTTGGACTGCTGGCCCTTGGCGTATGCCGACATCATCGAGCTCCAGGAGAGGGCATCCTTTTCTGCTGTCCCATCGAATATCACCAGCGCCCTGTGCGGCTGTGCCCAGCCCAGCCAACACTATCGGGACTAGAGCGGCCTTCGCGCCCATCGCGGCTGGTGGCCGCTGGCCACCAGCCGCGCGCGCTCCTAGAAAAAAAATTGTTCAAAAATAATATCAATATCCGGGATCATCGGTAAACCTGGATTGCTTCACTCAAGCAATCCTAGTTTACAAGGTCCATACCCTTATCAAAAAGCTTGAGGAGATAAACCACTTTGACTTAGGAGGACATAGTCTATTTCTTAGTTTCCATTACCCAATGTTGGTTTTGACAAGGGATATTCTAAGGCATGGGCCGAGAGGTGTGTATTTTGACGATAGATGAATCCCGAAATTTGATGTGCGTAAACATGTTTAGTTACCAATAAGTTGTCATCTAGGACATACAAATGGACATATTGAAGAGCCTTGGTCTTGTACACTCTATCGACCCTTGGCTCAATTGCCCAACTCTAATTTGAATCACACAACCTCCCATATTTAACATGCATCTTTGTTGGAAAATACTACTTCTTTCCAATTGAGTTAAGTTTGACAATTCCTCATATTCAAAATATTACTCCAAATATGTCAAATTATAAGTTCTATTTTCATTTTCTTTAGTAATAAAAAGTCATAACAAAACATATAATGAGTTTTAACTCTATGCATAAGATGAATGGTCAAATATAATTGAAAAGTCAATGACAAATATCAATTTTGGAATGGAGGGAATACTTTAATTTAGTTGGTTTAGATATATTCTGGTGCTACTTTGTTTGATTTCAGAAAATACAATTTGTAATTCAAAGTCCGGGAGACAATTAGTATTTGAGACTGGTATATGCTTTCAGAATTTTGTTTCAGTCGTCTTCTCTTATATGAACCTAAAGTAAACATTTTGATTTTCTATTTTTATAAGTGCATATGCTGGAATTGAGCTGGTTGCTCATTCACCAAAGGATCGTACAAAAACTCGAGCAGTCCTATACTATCCTCGTTTCTTCTAGAATTGTTTTTTTTTTGACCGAATTTCCTCTAGAATTGTTGGTGATCATTATAAAACCGGCCAACTCCTGTCAACTCTCATCACAGAGGGGCTCTATCTTGCTGCTGTTGTTGGGTTCTTTGGGGATGAATGGATGTAAATTACCATGCATGACGGCACACATAACGAAATATCCATCTTTTTTTTACCAAATCACATGGAACAAACCATATTCGATATTAGAGTTATTGGTGAAATTTTTTTAGATAATGGAAACAAAATGGAAACAATATTTCTGTCCTCTGTCTTACGACAAACAACATGGTTCTTTTTATTACAATAATCGGTACGCAAACTGCAAAGGGGAAGCAAAATAAAATCGAGGATGCTCAAGTCTATTATTATATTTCCATCCATGATTAGCAAAAAGCCTCAAGACAACCTCCAGCATCGCACTCACGGAACGGATATCATACCTGACCTCCTCAGACTACAGCAGCGCCCAAAAAGAGTTATTAGTGAATACAAATGTAGTATATTTGAGCTTCGAGTATATGCACCTCGAATCCATTTCCATTCCTCATAACATAAAAGCAAATGCAATCAAAGATTATGTCAAATATAAATCTAATTGTCTTGATATTCAATTGAAGTTATGAAACAAAAAAAATAGGCTATATAAATGATCTAATACTTGATTTAGCAAGACAATTTATGTGATCCACCTTTGCTTGGTAATCAATATACTAACCACAGCCCAATTCATGCAACTATACATTCCATTTAGAATTTTCGCATCAAAGATCCTAGTTGAACAACTTGGTACACAATGCTGAATCTGAATTTTTTCTCTCCCTACCAAAACATCCGACATCTGTCAAATGCCACAGACGTAGGAAATTAAATAATTATTAGGTAATTCTATATGGACGGATAGAAATAGAACTTCTTTTTGGTAGCAATGGTGTCAATGAACACAGGTATCCCAACACGGTGGCATCTGCGTTTGTTTCTGAACCCAGTCAGTGAATGATCCACGTAGCTGGACAGGCGCGTGGGCAGCCCACGAGCCCACAAACCCACCGATCCCACGTGTCCTTCCTTTCACTTTCTTGCCCTGCCATTTATGACGTTTTCTGCCCCTCTTTTTCTGATTAGTTGCCCTCTGCGAGGTCTCCTCAATCCTAATATATGCACTGCCATGCTTAGACTTCCACAACATCTTATAGGAGGAACCTGCCACATTCCCAAGAAGGCAGTCTATTGCCTTCGGTAGCATGATCTTGCCTACCTGTTCGAAGGAAATATTCGCGTACAAGCTGTGTTGTGTAGTATCCCTGTTTATCATCTCTATCGTTGAACCTTCAACTGTTGGTGACAAATCTTCAAAAGAAGCATGGGGTGAGAAGATTCCTTCAAATTTCAGAAATGAAGAATCTCTTGTGGGCCATATTCCATGGCCGATTGCTGTCGTCTGTCTGTCGTGCACAACTGACAATGCGACATAGCCCTGTAAATATACTACGGTAACTGGTTCTAAATATTTATCACATTTAAATGATTCTGATAATGAACTTGAGCTATTAGTAGTGTAATGTTGATTGTGCTGCTGGCAGCAAAGTGTGTCCGGTCGAAACCATTGATAGAGGACGGTCTGAAGTCTGTCCCAGTGTTCTTTTTGTCTACATAAGTAGTAATTGTGCTCCCAAAAGAAATCCTGCATTGGTAGATGGGTAAGCTTTGTCTGCACAATCTCGGCAGTGGACCTCAGGTGAGGGGTGAATAGCTGCATACACCTAACAATAATCCCAACTATATCGGTATTCTCCGAAAGTCGAAAGTGGAGGTCAAGCTGGAAATTGTTCTCTAGTGAAATATTATCTTCAAGCAAAAATTTCACCCTACCTTGTATCCCATGTTCCGGATGACTGAAGGGCCGGATCAGAAACATTAGGTGTTGACTCCCACGAATGATGCAGTACTTTGTTTCTTTGCCAGCAAGAAGATGTCGTACAAGAGGATCCAAGAATATGTGCTGGTGTGGTGTGCCACCAGATTCTATGTTCCTCAAGAACTGGCCAGCACCTTCTGCAAACCACTCGAATCGGCAAACAGTTGATCTACTCAGCTCCTTATTACAACGAGTATTGAAGATGGAAGCAGCGAGTGACCTAGTAGCGTGAGCAATTCTTGTACAAAAGGATGCACTCCGTGCCACCTGTTCCTCTTCTTCTATGCGTCGCTTGCACCTGTGCAGCGTGTCGTCGCACTCTTCCGCGACACGCTTCAGCTTTTTCTGCCAACGAAGCAATGGTGTGCTTGTGATGTTCCACTTTTCAGATGTCTGGAGGGTGGCCTCTAGCTTGATGTGCGCCATCTCCATCCTTTCCATGAGCTCCCTTGCGTCCAAGTTCCTTTCATACCTATCCTTGATGCAATATAGGACTTGGTTGACAGCCTCCTGGACCACTGCTGAACTGACCATCTCTGCCATTAAAATCCACGATCAAAACACCTTTGTATTTTTAACTGATTATCTAGCATTCATGCTAGGAAAGAAAAACAAAATGGACATATATGAGCAGGTAGCTTAAGATCTAAGACCAAGTTTCTAGTTCTAGTGTAGAGGAGAGAAGTTAGAAACCTGATTGAATCGAACTTGTCGTAGAGTCAGACTCAAGAATCAACAACAGCACATCACAAAAGATAAGTGTGAAATGAGAAGTACTCTACCCAGAGGGCCAGCTGCGACCATATGTATAGAGGGAGGGACTCCGTGAGTCTTGCAACTTTTTTCTTTTTTTCTGAAAATTATGACTTGCAATTCTACAGCATTATTAAAGTTCACAAATCTCTGTTTCAGTTTAGCAGTCACCATCTTGTCACTGTAGCACCTTTGATCGCCTGTCTTTTTCTAGTATTTGTTTATGCATAAGTACACGATAGAAGTTGATAAGAATTTTTTACTTATCAAAACTAAATTTGAAAATAGACGGCCAGTCGAAGTTGCTATTGTAAACCGGTAGAGCACGTGCCTTGGAAAATTGGTACGAAGACTGAAAAGCAAAAGAAATCACGGACGGCAATCACCAAACATGGCTCCAAGCAACGTCACATCAAGCTTGACTGGATTGGCGAGAGCAGCCGGCGGCTAGTCAACACAAGAGCATGGGCACGAAAGCTCGCTGAGGTCTTTTATATTCATATATGTGAGAGAGAAGGTAATTTCTAATGAAAATAATTTCTTTACCTATTTCGAAAATTTTAATTTGTAGAAAAATCTTTTAGGAATTCCCTGACATAATCTTAGCAAAAAGATTCAAAATATGTCGGCATCAGTACCTAACAACAAAAGAAACAAATTTTGCAGGTTATACTTCTGTACCTATCTCTATCTGCAATGGCCCCTGCACGATACCAAGAGGCATTCAGCACCTCACCCTATGTCTGGGATCTCTCACCGTATGTCTGGGATCTCTCACCGTCAACATAATCAACTTTGGCACAGAGAAGATTACCGGAGGCTGGGGCAGGAGGCTGTTGCTGGACCTGGCACGGATCCCTGCCATGTTCTTCACAGTCCGCGCCATCTTTCTGCCTGAAACAACAAACAACCTCAAGAGAGAGATTTTTCGGTGTTTGCGAGGTATCTAGAGGTATTATGAGGTATTTCAATCTTGACCGTTGATTGGGGAGGGGCAAGGTATGGAACAAAAATTATCATAACCGGTGGCAGGTGGGTAATTAGATACAAACTAAAAGTCTTTTAGTATCACATCGGGCAAATGATCGATTAACTATGTACATGATCGTAGAAAATTATTCTTCGGCCGCCATCATCGTGTTTCTCTTTTCTCCTGGGCTCTACACCCGCACCAAGTAAACAATCAACAATCCGAGTAAATATCTTTTCTTTCGCCGCAGCCATCATCTCTCTCTGTTTTCTCCACCGCCGACGTGATCCTTGGCCAGGACTCCGCGGAGGTAAGGTTGTTTACGGAGTTTATGGTTGTTTACTCGATTGGTCGGGAGCGCACGGCGCGATGCGAACGACTCCATCTGATCCGTCCGAGACGCGCACTGCTCGTCAACAATTGTTGTGTGATGGCGTCGATGACAAAGTTCTATGAGAGACCTACAAAGTTCTTTCCACGTAAACTCAATCAGTAAATAGAACCTAAATCTAAACAGATCTATATAAATAGAACTGGTAAGCCGTCGCCTTGGACTCGTACAAGTAAATCATACCAAAACAATGTAAATTATACATTCTTTCGTTGCCCCTCAGTCTATTTTTGGTCAACACGTAAAATTACTGTTTTATCCCTAATACTTAAGTACCTCTATCAATATTGAAGTACCTTTGGCATTGTACCTTTTATCATGAGCCATTAGATTGAGGCCAATGGACGATCTACATTATTTGCAAACACCGAAAAACATCTCCATACAAGATGGCGTGGACCATTCCCTCCAAAAAAAAGAAACAGGTGAGGATGTTAACAAAGTGAGAATACTAGTGCAGAAGGTCGTGCCGTTAAGGATGTGCTGGATGACATCATTGTCGCAAACACTATTCTGGACGGCAGGGACAATAGCCTGATGTTCACACAGCCGAGCTATTACCAGTTTGCCATCGCCGTCTTGATGATGGCGGTCACACAGGTGAGGTGAAGCATTATTATTGGTAATTAGGCAAAACTTTTGTCCTCTATGATGCTGGCGTTCACACAGGTGAGGTGAGGTGAGCTTTGAAGCATTATTGGCAATTAGGCAAAACATGTTGTCTTTGCCTGATTCATGTTGCCACCTTTTCCATTTGACTCCCTCTCATACCATCTAGTAGAATTAAAAAATGAGAAGAGTTTGTCAATATACTCAAGGGTCTAGCTATGAATATTTTTGTAGAGCGAGAGGACAACTCGGAAATATTAAAAATGTGGTCTCCTGGCTGCTTCCTCAGCCTCTGCTCGAAGTCATGCTCATGATTCATGACTAATAAAACGGAAGACCAAATGGCCTCTTCCCTCTCGAACTTTGCCACGTTGAATAAAATGGTCAAATCATTAATCATTTGGGGTGGTCCGGCGAACTCAGTGGGGTGCTCCCCGCGGCCGGTGGCTCACCGGGAGGCGGCGCGACGGTGATGGCGGTGGCGGGGTGGTCCGGCGGTGGTGTTCGTCACGGAGGAGGCGCGGATGGGGAAATGGTTTGGCCGGGGAGCTCCACTAGGGCATGAGCTTCACCGTCACAGCTTTGGTTGGGGATGAGCACGCCCCGAGGTGGCCGTCGGGGGCGGCGGCAATGGCGGGTGGGGGAGAGGGGCTCGGGAGAGAGAATGGAGAGAGAGGGGGGGGGTTCCGACCGGGGAGTCTCCCCTTTGTCCCTCCGACCAGGTGGGGTCGGGCCAGAGGGCGGCCGCCACGCGGCGCCGGCGTGCGGCGCCGGTCGGGCGCGGGCGCGGCGCTAGGCCACTGCTATGTGGGGCCCGCGGTATATTCCCCTGGCATCTTTTCCTTTTTCCCGAATTTCCAACTGTGGTCTGATCCGATTTTGAAAAATCAAAAGCATGGCCTTCCCGAGCTCAAAAATTAAAGGAGTATAAATCTAGAAAGTGACATCCATGAAGAGTTACCCCAAAATCCTTTCTGGATTAATTCTGAAAATTCAGAGAAGAGGGTTAAATGCTAAGTTTGTCTGATTTTTCCTTTGGCATGCCCTATAACATATATTTTTGGTGGACCACACTTGTGTTGTAGAAATTTGAGTTGTAGTTCAAACCAAAGAGTTTTTGAATTTATTCAATGCCCAAAACGTTTTGTATTTCAATGAAATTTCTTCGGTAGGTTGATCCAGTCCTGGGATTAGTTTTAAAAATGCTAACTCGTAAAAATAGAACACGGAGTGTCACACCTCCCGTCAGGTTCGTTATCTCTACAGAAATCAGGACAACTAGGTGACGTATTTAGGTATATTAGGAGCTCCTGCGGAATGCAAGGTGGATCTCCTACTTGATTTATCACCTCTACTTGCCACCATATGTGCAACAAGGATGTGTTTTTAGGCAAAAAATCCTCTTCCAGCTCATAATGTCTTTTGAATTGCTTGCAGTCCAAAAGGATTGTTGGCTTGTTGCTGCTCTTTTGGCATCGTCATGGATGTTTACAGGCTTGTAAGGATGCATTATATGTGGGTGTAGGAGCATATCAAACAAAAATATGATAACACGAACAATATGCAGGTATGTATTCTGCTCTGGGATGGTTATGTCTGTAAGCCTGCAAGGAAAGTAGAGTTAGTATTATTTTATATTAAAACAGGCTCAATTTTGAGTGCTCGCGTAGCGAGATGTATGTCACCAACCTGTATTCCATTGTATTTGTCTCGTTTTTGCATCTGACTGCAATCACCATATCATCAATTGACCTTGAACCAAGTGTCTTTAGGCAGTAATCAACCAGTCGTGGTGAATCAATTGATGACTGTCTTTAGAGAGCGCTTAGCCACCCACCTTGTGCCAACAACATGTAGAACTTTCACAACAATATCTGAAGCTCGTTTTATTTCTTCATCAGACCATGATTCCCTTTCTTGGGAATGGGCATATGGCTGGCATATTTCTTCGTCAGATCATGATCCCCAATTGGGTTGGCACTATTCTTTGTTTCCAAAAGACCTAGACCTGTAGACGTATGTGCCTAGCGTTTTAGATAAGGTAATACATTCACTGAATTTAGCTATCATTGCTAACTGGTTTATATATTAAATTGATAACTTTATCATTTTCCCTTCATTGTGTGGATTCTATCATGCTATGGAGCAAATGCTATCTTTAGTATTCATATGAGAAGTACATCCAGACTATACATCGTTTTTTCTTGCATTCGTAGAGTTCATTTTTCTGTTAGAATAATCATTTAGAGTGCACTTTAGAAGCATAGCCAATGGAACTCCTTTGGGCAGTTCTTTCAGGCAACTGGGATGGGGTCTGAGCTAGGGAAATGCAAGACTGGTATAACAACTGTTGGCACCTCCAAATTCTCTTTCCCTCCTAACCCACCTATAGATCTTCAGCTTCAACCCTGGAGTCAGGTTTTTAAAGCTCAACATACTCAGAACATGATTATCTCCTTGATTGATAGAGGCACATCTAAGGATCGGTGAACTGCTGAAACAGAAAACACTCTTCTGAATACCATATCAGCAGAGCCTAAAGTCAAGAAGGATATTTTCCAGGACAGTGGAGAAACTCGACATCAGGTTTAGGGTATTGTGGAGGACGCTAAGGGACCCCATCAGTGAGGTATTGTATATTTTTTTCTAAGTAAATACTAAATACCACTGCGGTTTTGCCTCACTATTAGCTAAGAGAGAATAAAATGTTAGTAGGTTTAATATTTGGAATTAGATGCAGTAGCTGACGAAGTTAGATTCACGCTTGCTCAATTGTCCACTGATGTGAACTGCTAAATTCAGTTCTGGTTATGACTGAGACTGAATGTTGTCCTGAAGATTGCACATGCGTCTAATCCATGAAACTACTGAACATCCCTTGGTTGTTCGGAGATCTGAAAACCGCATCCGGTGACAGTTTAACAGGACATTGGGTAGTATTCTTTAATAGCTCAGTTGATTGTTGAGACATATTGCAGAGTCTTCTCTCGGTTCAAACTACTGATGTGCTGTGTACAATCCCATTCAGCATTGTTTTAGTCTACGACTGATTTGTTTTACAGTCATATAGCCATGTGTTAGGTTGTAGCTGCGTTTATTTTCATCTCCTTTCTGAAAAATACTAGATGCACATAGGCCTGTAAGAAATTAAGCACATCAAACGCGAATTCACGGTGAAGGGCGATGTGATCGCTTTCGCATTTCTATTAAGCAACATGAATAGCCTGTATTAGTATGCCGTCCTGGTTGATAACCACCATCGCCTCCGCCATATGAGAAAGGTAATGAGAATCTTGTCTTGTTAATCCAAAATACATTCTAACTGTAACATATGTACTATTAGTAATATAACAACCTAAATATGCTTTTCCTCCTTCAGAAAAACAAGATGTTTTCTGACTTGAATATATGAGCACCATAGAAATGTCCCCACATGATCATGCATTCCATCGGGGACTGAATGAACGTGTAGTTGTATATACTATTGATTTATATATACAACTGGCATGAACTTATTGATGTATCCTAATCCCGTTTCTTCTAAGTCTTAGAAAACTTTAAGAAATACCTAATGTTCATATTCCAATGAACATTGATTGCTTCAACTTGGCTGTTCGTATGTGGGCATGCAGCGATGAGGTCTTGTGGTATAATGATACCTTTGAAAAAAAAATTCATTTCCTTCACCTGCAATTTTTTGTTAGTCATATTTTATAAAAAGCAAGGCATTATTGATTTTGGCCAAGAGCCCCGGCACTGTCCCAATGATGTCCAATGGTTGAAAGAATTGTTTGAATGTTGGACTGACTTGCCTTATGATTTTTCAAAATCTACCACTGTAAGTGAATGTCCCTTTATTAGTTATTGTCTTTTGATCATGTTTTCCTTAATAGAAATATTTACAGATTCTACTTTCACGTTATTATATGGTAACTTCAATTGTTCGTAATTTACATTGAGGCTATAAGTGTCATCGTATTGGACCCAGATCATATACCAACTAGCTTCCATGGTCTTCATTCAGCTATATACTATTCTGACAAATTGCATTATATTACCAATCATCTACACCTCGTCGTGGAAAATCTCAAACCAAATTGGAATGATGATATCTATGGGGATGTTTCGTTTATGCCCCAAGGTGTCCTACCAAATTAGGGTCATGACCAAATCAAGGGCATAACCAAAAAATTGGTGAGAAATTAGTGTTTGGTTTGTAGCCAATAGAGTTGCCAAATATTTGGCAGAATAGCTTGACCTTCATTTGGTTTACAGCCAACTGAGTTGCCAACTTTTGGCATCTGTCTTTGGCTAGTGTTTGGTTTGCTACCAATTTAGAGTCTCATGACCTCAATATAATGGACCGGTGAGGTTATCTCTTTTTTTGCAACATTAGAATGACAATTATTATAACTTTGAAACACACACCAGACCAATCCAAAATAAACTTCATGAATTCATACATTTATAAGGTCACATACTCACATACTACTACATGCAGCAGACGTCCATGAAACAAAAGCTAAGTTCAGAACCATGCGATCGTTCCATGATCAAACAAGGCATCATACATATATATTTACCTAATATAAACAAACTAAAAGGCCCTGCTAACGACCATCCATCCAGGTTTACTACTATATACAAAATATGTCATCAACGACTATCCAAAAGGTTCGCAAGAGCTTAACCAACTTATGTCATAGTTAGAAAGCAGGACTGCTACCCCCATCTTGCTCAAAGAAGCTTATGACCCACTCATGTAGCATCGAATTAGGGGAAGAGTTGAGGTAGCTACGCAACATGTCTTGATCTGGTTTAGTTAAATGGGCCACAATCAGAAGCCTATCTTTAGATGTGATAGTAAGATCATTTATCCTCTTCCAAAGGTTGGCATAAGGGTCTGCAGGCACAACAGGTTGCATAGGAATAGGAGGCAGAGCAGGTGGCTTTGAGAGAGAGCTTGCCAACGCCACAATACTTGTTGCCACATGACTTGTGGATACCTTGGACTTGGCTGATTTCTTTGAATCTGATTTCTCACATTTACGCTTCTTGGTGGTGGGTTTGCCATCCAAGTCAGTCTTTGGGCTATGACGAGCAATGTTGTCAGAATCAGCATCTTCGTCAGTATCAGCAGTAAAGTTGTAGCCCTCCGTGTCCTTTATGCCTTCAATGTCATCACTATCATCAGAAACATTCACAGTGGTCTGGTCTGCAGCAAGTGAACCATCAGCTTGGGACTGATCAGAGAACAACTCTTCCAAAAGATGATAGAACCTTATAGGCCTAGTAAGGTAGTTGATTGCTGTTTTCTGTTGCAGCAAACAAAAAAGAAAGATCAGGACACATATAAACTACTAAACATTAAGCTACATAGTTAAAGAAGACATAATTAAGTAGTTACACTTAGATGTTCCTTCTCAGACTCAGAAAGAGTTAACTTGCATGTTGTGGAGTCAAAACCATTGCCACTATTGTTTAAAGCCCGCCGCACCCAAACCCACTTCTCCTTACATGATCTGTAGTGTCGGTCCACTTGGTTCTGAGTGGCACCAAGAACAAATTTACCATTTAAAGCATCTGCACACTGAAGATGGTGTTGTTTCTTGAACATGAAAGTTGCAGGTTTGTCCTTTCGAATGCCGATGTACCACTCGAGCATGTACTTTGTTGCCTCCTCACTCCAAGAAATATACTTTTCACGAGAGCTAGAGTCCTCTTCGCTCTTAGCACTGACCTTCTGCTTCCCCATAGCTGCCATGTTATAGGTTGAAAAAACACAATCGATACACAATGTCAATTTAAATATTCACAATGTCAAATGAAATACCATAAATTAAATATCCATAATGCCAAATTAAATATCATAATGTCATAAGATACATAAATTTGATACAGGAATTAAGTACTTAAATTTGATATATAAATCTCAGACATCATTTGTGCTAGTGCTAGCTACAACTGTTGTGCTACAAACTGCAGTAACGCGTCCACGTTCTCTATCATCCCACATTTGTTGAGCTATTAAATCACGCTTGACAGCCCATTCTCGTGTATCAGCATCACGATCACTAACGCGTCCACTGCTTCTAGGTAGGTGGGAATACCATGTCGACTCATCCCAAACATACTCATCTGGTCCATTTTCCAAAATCCAATTGTGCAAAGCACAACAAGCCACAACTACCTTAATTTGGGATTTCAGAGGTATGAATGGTTTGTGACTAAGTATCTTGAAGCGGTTTTTAAGAGTCCCAAAAGCTCGTTCAATAGATGTCCTAAGTGATGAATGACGAAGGTTGAATAACTCTTTAGGAGAATTTGGTTCGCGAGATCCAACAAACTCATTTAGGTGGTAGCGTGTGCCTCGGTAAGGAGGCAATATCCCTAGCCTTGCAGCATACCCAGCATCAGCCAAATAAAATTTCCCTACAACCAAGTTGTTATAATAAATAAAGGTTAAATTTATGTGTAAGCTAATTGTAACTTGAATTAGGGTCATTTCTTTGTACCTTCAGGTATTTTTAATCCTGCTGGACGAGAGAGGGCATCTTGTAGCACAAGAGAATCGTGTGCAGAGCCCTCCCATCCTGCTAGGACATAAGTGAACCGAAGGTCGAAATCTACAACAGCTAGCACATTTTGAGAGGGATATGATTTGCGGCCCCTAAATCTGTCCACCATGTGAGCAGGCACACATGCCCTTACATGAGTGCCATCTAGTGCTCCTATACAACCCTATTTGCAGAAGAATAATTCACATTAAACATAAGAAAAATATGCACCCCTAAACAAAAGTATCATGGTTTATAGTTACCTCAAAATAGGGATAGAATCTGTTTGAGCTAGTGATCTTTGTGTGCGTATCCGTGGACCTAACATAAATAAGATCTCGTGCAAGCTGACCCGTTGCTTGCAAGATTGCATTGAAGTATCTACTCACTGTCTCACCGGATCGCCAAAATGAAAAGCCAACAGATGCATTTGTATGATGTTGTCCCACCATGTATAGAAACATTGCTACTTGTTCCTCCACTGAAACATGAAAGGTGTCGACTAAAAGACCCCTTTCTTTGAGTCCGGCACAAAGCTTATGAAATACTGGCCGAGACATTCTTAACTGTTTTATGCAAGTTGCATCAGAGGTAGTGAACAACCTAGCCAATGTGTTTGTCCTACTGATATCCCTCTCAACCAATGGACCATATTTTGCACCTCGACCCCTACTCCTTCTACCATCACTGTCCCTCCACCAGATTGCTAACATGGGCATGACCAATATTTTGGTAGGGCTGGCATTGGCAACGATCCAAACATGCCCTATGTCTTGCTTTGAGTATTACCACCATGTGTTCCCAAAACAGAAGATTGATATTTCTATGTCCTATAATACAACTTAATTCACATTAGTTGAGCTACATACATGTGAGTAATGCAAACTTACCACTAACTGACACAGTGAGTAGTGTCATTTGGTAGCGTTTTTTATCATAATTATGCTAAAAATAATGTTTTGACCAAGGTTCATAATACCACATGTGCAGGGATGGAAATACATTGAGGATTGAATTTCTAATATATCTACTGAATGTGAGGTTAATCAATGTAAAGAGAATATTCCTATGTTCACACAGGAATTTCTGTGACCCATGAGGATTTAGATGTTTAGAGAGTGACGTCACAAACTTTGACATATTTATGTATTCATGACATGTAATGAACACTACAATATAATTTTTCATTATTTCGTTTCTAAAAAAATCATGTGTAGAAAGGAAATAATGAAAAAATTACATGTCATGAATACATAAATCATTGAATTATCAGTACTGATAGTAGTGTGTACCATATGGATGCTAGTGTAATTTTGTACCTGAAATGGCCACACGATACCTGAAATTGTTTTCTTTTTCTTCCCGATACCTCCTCTCGTCAATTCCGCCCGGTGCCGCCTCTCCACCTCCGCACGCCGCAACTTAGGTTTCCAGCAGCGCGTCTGGCCCTCCGCTCTGATGGAGGTCCAGCCCTACTCTGCAACAGTACAGCGAGTCACGACACACTACTACAAATCGGGCTTGTAGCGGCGTAAAAAAGAGACCCGCCGCTACAGTATTTTTTATTTATTTTTAATGGCGGATTGTATAGTCATCCGCCTTTAAAAATCATTTTTTAGCGGCGGATTACGTTATGGTCCGCAGCTAAAAATGCAACCCATTTTTAACAACGGACTACATTGTGGCCCGTCGTTATTTTTGTTTTTTCCGGCCCAGCCCACTCCCCACCACTGTTTATAATATAAATAGGCACCTACGTTTTACCTCCATCTCCATTCCTCCCCCTCAGCCGCCGCCTACCACCACATCTCCCTCCCTCCCGGTCCTCTCTCTCTCTCTCTCTCTCTCTCTCTCTCTTCGATTGGATCGGTTCTTGGTGGTTGCTGAGCCTGAGCAGCTGCAAGCCACGAACACGTAAGGAGAAGCAGCCACACCAGCTGCCCATGGCCGCAGCTGCTGCTTCTACAATCCATCCCTCTCTCTCTCTCTCTCTCTCTCTCAACCTACGCTTGTGCGTCCCCGGTTGCTAGTGCACCGCCGGCAGCCATCGTCGCGGGCGGCCCCTCCTCCCCTGTCCCGGCTTGCGGCAGCGGTGTTGGGGCGCCGATCCGTCGCCCCTGTTCCGGTGACGGCGGCGGCTTGCGGGGGTCGGGTAGATCCGGCCGCGCCTACATCCCTCCTCACCTCGGCGGCGGCGTTGGGGCGCGGATCCACCACCCCTTCTTCCGGCAACGGCGGCGGTGCGCGGGGGTGGGCGGATCCGGCCGCGCCTCCCTCCCTTCTCACCTCGGCGGCGGCGTTCGGGCGAGGAACCGCTGCCCATCTTCCGGCAACGGTGGCGGCATGCGGGGGCGGGCGGATCCGGCCGCGCCTCCCTCCCTTCTCACCTCGACGGCGGCGCTCGGGCGAGGAACAGCCGCCCCTCTTCCGGCGACGACGGTGGCACGCGGGGGCGGGTGGGTCAGGCCGCGCCTCCCTCTCTCCCCATGGTGGTGGCGGCGCCACTCCCGATGACGGTGGCGACCCGCGAGGGCCGGCCGGATCTGGCCACCCCCTCTCTCCGGCGGGCGGCGGTGGGTGGGCACGGAGGCAGTGGCGGCACAGGCCGCCCGTGTGCTTTTTTTTTGTTTCCCCACGGATTAGTAGCGACGGGTGAAGACATCACCCGCCGCTACCCTGACTTTTGTAACGGCGGTGTGCGATTTTGCGCCGTTACAAACTTTTATTTTTAGCTGCAGAGCCGTAGCGGCGGGTCGCTATACCCGCCGCTATAGCACGTTTTGGCCCGCCGCTACAGTGATATTTCGTTGTGGTGACATCGATGCCTTTTCTCCGCCTCCCCATGAGCCAAAAGTGCCCCTCCTCTGCCTCCCCTCGAACCTGCCATTGCAGCGGGCGCGACTGTGAGTTGCCGGTGCGAGCAGCGATGATAGCGGCGCTCGAGCTAGATCCAGGGTCGCAGACATGCACAAAAGCCACTTCAAGAATATCGGAGGTCACCACAAACACAAAATTTTGAGTATATAGGTAATTTTGTGAATTGAAAATGTTAATAATTCTTGAAAAGTTTTAGCATTATTCTAAGAAGGAATTATGTTTAAAATGTTAACTGTTGTTGCTGCATAGAATATAAAAACTGGAACGGTTGGGGTAAGACCGCCCCCACGGCTTTCTTTGATAGAGAAGCTCAACCTTCTCCGATCAAGAAAATTCACAAACGCTCGCCCCACCCTCAAGGAATTGCTGCAACAAAAGCGGTTAGTTAAATAAACATATTTCATGATGAAATTTCGGTGATAAAAATAATATCAGATGAAACTAAAAAAGCTTGTTTTATATTTTGATGAAATTTCGCCAACTTTTCCCCCTTAAAACTCTAACACAAATCAAGACCTTGTGTCTAAGTACACCAAGAACACTCGTATCTAAGTACAACTCAAACTCATCGCACAAAGACAATGAGAACAAGATTAGAGCCAACTTTGCCTCGGCTTCGTTCCCAAATCAACACCGCGCCCGCCGGCGGCATCCTACGGACATGGAGGCGCCCACCCTTCCCGAGGACCTGATAGTGATTGTAATGCATCTCGTCACCATCCCTGACCTGTTCCACGCCGGGAGTCCATCTGCACTTCATAGTGCGCCGCCTACTCCGCCGTCCGCCGCGTCCGCTTCCCGATCACCGACACGTCCCCGTGCCTGCTCTACTCCAGCGCCAGCGACGACGCCGGCACCGCCACCATCTACAGCCGCGCGGCCAACGCGGCCTTCAATGTCCACCTACCGGGTCCCTCCTTAGCCTGTACGCGGTGGGCTCGGCCCACGGCTGGATCGTCGCCGTCGACGAGCAATCCAACCTCCACGCCATCATCCCGGTCACCGGAGCCCAGGTGGCACTACGGGAAAACACAAGTTTGCCGAGTGTCCGATGCACTCGGCAAACCGTCTAAAACACTCGGCAAAGGTTTGCCGAGTGCCACACTCGGCAAAGGGCCATCGGCATAGGTCCTATCGGCAAAGCCTTTTGCCGAGTGCAACCTATCGGGCACTCGGCAACGTTTGCCGAGTGTCTAGACAGACACTCGGCGAATATTTTTGAAACAAATAAAAAAAATTAGATTTCTTGGAGGCCCCACCAAGCGCCGCCGGAGGCTGTCGGAAGCCGCCTGACCCGCCGCCCGGACGCCGCCGCCTATACTGCCGCCCGTGCGAGAAGTCGTTGCCTGGCCTGCTGGACCGCCGCCTCGCCGCCTGCCCTGCCCTGCTGGACCGCCGCCTCGCCGCTCGGCGACCCTGGCCGGTCGCGACGCCGCCTGTCCTGGCTGGGATTGCGCCCGCCGCCGCCTCCACCGGAAGCCGCCACGTAGCCCGTTCTCGCCGGGGACGCGCCCGCCGCCGCCTCCACCGCGCGTCCCGTCGCCGCATCCTCCGCCACCATCCTCCCGTCGCTCGGCCCGTCGCCCGGAGGCGCCCGCCGCCGCCTCCACCGCGGCTCCCGTCGCCCGGCCCGTCGCCTGGAGGCACCCGCCGCCGCCTCCACCGCGGCTCCCGTCGCGAGTCGGACTGCGACGAGGCGTTGGGGGCAGCTGCGCTGCGCGGCCTAGGGGCCGCCATCACCGGGACCTAGGGGCCACCTCCTTTCTCTGCCGTGCCGAAGCTGCGCCGGCCGCCCGCCCGCCCGGAAGGGAGATACGAGGCCAGGAGACGAGGAGATAAGAGAGATGTGAGGGAGAGAGAGAGAGATGTGAGGCCAGGAGACGAGGAGATAAGAGAGATGTGAGGCCGTGAGAGATACGTAAGAGAGAGAGAAGAGTAGAATCCGGTGATTGTTTTTGGACCAATGAGAGACCAGGAAGCTAAGGAGATGGATCGCTGACCTGGATTGTTTGCCGAGTGTTGAGAAAAACACTCGGCAAATCGTTTCTTTGCCGAGTGTTTTTAGGGACACTCGGCAAAAAAATTCTTTCCTATGATCAATGTTTTTTAAAAATTAGCAAATAAATTTAAAAACACTCAAACTTTAGCGTGACACAATTATGTATGCTCTATTAACTATAAAAAATAATTTGAAGTAAAAATATTATCAGTCCATTAATTTGACTCCAAATTTTAATGACTCACTCTCCACTCTATGGTTATTATTCGGAGATTCATAGTTTTGTAAGCAATGTATGTGTAAATTTTTATGAAATCTTCTCTAAATTTTATCGTAGCCTTGACATGTGATTCCATCACATCGTAACAAATATTATGATATTCAGACTTTATTTGATATTTTTAGAATTTTAAAATCATTCTAAGATAAGTAAGTGGTCATAATTTCTTAAACACGTAAGTTAAATTTCTTTTTAATTTGTGGGTAAGGTCTCAGATTGAGCTATATAACATGAATATAATTTTTAAACTCATTTTAAGTTATTATTTGAATCACTTGTAGTTCAAATTTGGCTTAATTCAAAAAATTGCTTGAATTGTAATTAATTAGTTAAATATAGCAAACAAATATAAAAAATTACCAAAACTTCACATTAAGTATTACATGTTGTATGTATGAAGTAGAAAAAGTTTTGGGCTAGAATAAAGAAAAAAAATATTTTTTGCCGAGTGCAATAAAATACACTCGGCAAACACTAATCTTTGAATGTTTGCCGAGTGTATTTTATTTGGCACTCGGCAAACTTGTGTTTGCCGAGTGTATGCCGAGTGTTAATACACTCGGCAAACACAAGTTTGCCGAGTGCCCGCACAAAAACACTCGGCAAACATGTAGACACTCGGTAAACGCTCATTTTCCCGTAGTGTGGAGCTGCCCCCGTGACGGCGCTCCACCACGTGGAGGCCTCCTCCGACGGGCAGGGCCGCCACGTGTACAACCTCTTCAACAAATTGACGCGTTCGGAACCTCATAGCGTCTACACCCCGCGGGCGCTGCGGCTCTTCCTCTACCTTCGAGTCTACCTCTCTTGCAGCCCGTCGGCCGGCGGCGAGTGCGTCGTCCTCGTACTGCACAAGCCCAACGGGGAGATGTCCTTGGCTCGCGTGGGAGACGACCGGTGGACACGTGTCGCTGCCGAGACGGTTTGGTGGGACTACTGCTACATCGCCGCCGCATACAGCAACAAGGGACAGCTCGTTCTATGTTTTATCATCGGACTGGTCCATCTACAAGTTGGATCTGAGTGACGGTGCTTCGCCGGAACCCAGGAAGATCCTTGAGTGCTCGTGGATTTGGGATTATCCTGCAGGTTACATCGTCCTAGCTCCCTGGGGTGACATCCTCCATATCTGGTGATATGCGTGTTGGAAAGTGATATGTAGGCAAAAGAAAACGTGTCAACATATTTGGAAACAAATAATTACGAGAATAATTAAGCAATTAATTAATGACGTGTTTTCACTAATTAACTGTAGATCCGAAAATTAAGCGCCACGATCGGAGGCGCAACCAACTCATGGTTGCGGCCCCGGATCGAGCAGCGCCATATAAAAAGGGGATGACGGCATCACTTTGAGACCATCATTTTCACCGTGACGAAAATCACCCCCAAAATACCGATCACCTACGGCGCTGGATCCATCCGAAGGCCGTCGCCGTCTTCCTCCCTCTCCAGGACGCCCGGCGACCGCGACCGCACCGGTGGCGGGACAGTGCCCCTGGCGCCCTGAAGGCAAGCGGTACCCGGAACGACTACATCGACCTACAGCTGCTACCGCTGCATCAACACCCTCTCCGATGTCGGATCCCAATCCAGGTCATTGATTAATGCTTCCGCTGTTAATGCTTGATGTGTTTATGTGTGTTCAAGTATCTAGATCAGTAGATCCTAATGTGTAAATTCTAACATTTAGTATCGAGCCTCCGGTTTTAGATCTTGATCCATTCATGTGTTTATTGTGACCTGGATGCTAGATCATGCCTCGGTTAGGAATGTTGATGCGAATTAACGTCCCTGTTCCCCTAATTTCGCATCAACCGAGGGTGTTTATGTTAATTGCCTATGATTAGTGGCTAATTAGGTGTAATTAGATTACGGTTGTGTCTAATCATGTTTAATTACTCACTGTCATGGTTGATTAGACTCTAATTACCCCGATTAGAAGTAATGGAGCCGACCTAGGGTTTAATGTTTTTTCGGTCTAGAGGGGTTTTTCGTTCGTTTATGCCGAAACCCTAGATCTAGGCACAAACCCTAAGTTGAGAATGGAGGAAGTTGAGACCTACCTTTGAGCTCACTCCTCGGGTCGTGGGGATCCACACGGAACGGTTGCGCCGTGCCCGCGACCGGTCGCTCGACGAGCTGCGCACATCACGCCACCATCGGCCGCGCCCGATGGCGTCCGTCCGCCCGTTCGCTTACGCTTCATGCCCGGATCACGCGATCGTGCTTGGCCGCATCACGCACGCGGCCGCGGGCTAGCGCCTCGAGCACACGCCACCGTCGCTAAGGACGCGAGCGTGCGCCGGGGCACGCGCTAGACCTCACGCGCCGCGTCGCGCGCTCCGCGACGCCGGGCCTCACACGCCGCGCCGCTGTGCCTCACGCGCAGCCCCACACCGCACTCGGGCCGCGCACGCTCGGGAGGCCGCGCTCACGCCGCACGCCACCGCGAACGCAGCTCGCAGGGCCGCGCGCGGATACCGCCGCCACGCTGGTCGCCGCATCACACGAGCGTGCGCCGGAGAAGAGCGCCGGCCGCCGTTGGCCCTTGTGCGGCGCAGGAGGAAGAAAGGGGAGCGGAGAGAAATGAGGCTAGGGTTTGCCAGCGCCCGATTTTTCATCTGTTTATACAAGAGCGGGTGAATCCGAGCCATCCATTGGAATTGAACGTCCGGGATCACACTGCTCTTGGGCCTATTGACTGATATGGGCCTGATGTGCTTATGGCCCATGTGGTCGTGAGGAGCATGTTAGTTGGGCTGGGCCGGATGCGGCCTGAGTTGCTGGGTTGTCTCAGCCCATTGACGATTAATGTTTCTTTTAATTTCCAGTATTTACTATTACTACTATTTATCGTGATTTTCATGCTGTAAATTAAATAAATGCTACAAAATTACGTAATTTGCTGGAAATTTTTCTGATGATGTCTCCGAATAACCAACGAGAAATTTATTCAGATATATTTTATTATTTTTGGGATAATTTTGATGCATATGAATAATTTCCGACCAAAGTTGATTTTATTTATATGCTTTGCCCATTAATCATGCCTATTTCGTTTCTGCCCAACGGTGGCTCGAAATTAATTGTTTAATTATGTTGCATGTGATTAATCAAGCCAACGTAGATTAATTACATGTTTTATTCCTTAATTATGATTGTCATCACTAATAAAATCTTCATTTCATGTAAATTTCAGTGATAACGCCCTTCTACATTATGAGCTACCTTGACAAGGTAGAGAGGCTTGGAGGGACTAACTTCACGAAGTGGAAGGGTGACATCCAGCTCATCCTTGCCATCATAAGCAAAGATCACTCCATCCGTGCTTGAGAAGCTGGTTGCGCCAGTTGCCATTGGTGATAATGACAACCCCTTGGCTGAGCGCACCCTTGCCTACAATAAAGAGAAGGCCACTTGGGATGAATCTGATAGAGTTGCGCTGATAATCATGCAGCACACTCTCAACCCAGAAATTAGAGGTGCTCTTCCCAAGAATCCCGAGAATGCAAAGCAGTTCTTGGCTAAAGTTGAGAAGCATTTTAAGGGTTCCACTAAAGCACCGGCTAACACTCTCATGACCAAGATGATGACCTCCAAATATAATGGTCGGGGAGTGTGAGGGAGCACATCATGAAACTAATTGATGCTGCAAATCAGTTGAGGGACCTTGAGATGCCTCTTCCCGAATATTACCAAGTCCACTACATCATGACTTCTCTCCCTATTGTCTTTGAGAACTTCAAGATTAATTATAATGGGAGTGACAACCGACAAGAAGTGGAGTCCGACTGAGCTCATAGCAAAGTGCAGCGATGAGGAAGAAAGGCTGCGCGCCGAGAACAAGGATTATGTCAACCTTATCACTCACGAGCTTAGGAAGAACTACAGCTATGGGAAGGGCAACAAGTCCGGTGGCAAGTTCAACAAGAAAGACAAGGGCAAGGGCAAAGGCAAGACCCCTTGTGATCGCTCCAAGAGTGATGTGAAGACCGATGCCTCCACCTCCAAGAGTGGTCCTACTTGTCACCACTGCCACAAGGATGGGCACATCAAGAGGGAATGTGATGAGTTCAAGGCTAGGCTCACCAAGAAATGTAATAATGATGATTATATTTCCTTTGTTGATGAGTCTCTTTTTACACATTATTCCTCTAATACATCGTGGATTAATTCTGGTGCAACCGTTCATGTTACTAACTCCTCACGGGGATTGCTTATGACCCGAACCATCGTAAGGCGGGAGCGAAGCCTAAGAGTGGCTGATGGCAATGAAGCTCAAGTTGAAGCCGTCGGGACTCTTCCTCTAGTTCTTCATGACGGATTCGTCCTTAGATTAAATAATGTTCTTTAGGTCCTCGGTTTGAAAAGAAACGTTATTTCTATTTCTCGTTTGGATGATGATGGTTTTGAATTTACTTTTGGGAACAACAAATGTTTGCTTAAATTTAATGGTGAATTTGTTGGTCTTGCGTTAAGGCAAGACATGCTTTATTTGTTGTCTCTTAATGAATTTCCTGTGATGAATGTACGCGATGTTGCACATAAACGTAAGAGGAGTTTAGCTAGTGATAATGAGACTTCATCGATATTATGGCATTATCGTTTAGGCCATATTTCGAGGGGAGAATGGAGCGTGTGGATCACCCCCACAATACCGATCACCTATGACGCTGGATCGATCTGAAGGCCGTCGCCGTCTTCCTCCCTCTCCAGGACGCCCGACGACCGCGACTGCACCAGTGGCAGGACAGTGCCGCTGGCGCCCGAAGGCAGGCGGTACCCAGAACGACTACATCGACCTACGGCTGCTACCGCTGCATCAACACCCTCTCCGATGTTGGATCCCAATCCAGGTCATTGATTAATGCTTCCGCTGTTAATGCTTGATGTGTTTATATGTGTTCAAGTGTCTAGATCAGTAGATCCTAATGTGTAAATTCTAACAATGCGGAACCTCGAACACGGAATACCCCTGTACAAGTTCCTGCAGAGTATGCTCATGAAGTTATCAATCCGTCCCAGGAGTGATACACTAGGTTAATCCAACTGCACAAGTTTGATACCCGTAAACACGAGCTTGTGGAGATAACCTGCTCAGGCTTACAGGGGCATGCTCTGTTTCTTGGCATCTGGGAATTTGAAACGGAGGCACTTGAGAGCCTTGGTGATGTACAGTCTACCCATCCTTGGCTCGATTGGCCGCCTCCGATTTGGATCACACCCTCCCTGGTGTAAAATGGATCTTCCTATCTATAGTTGAGATGGCATTCTGGTGCTGCTTTAATTTGTTTGAATCAAGACACTAGAATCTAGTATTATTCAAAGAGTGGAAGACATAACTAGTATTTAAGACGGGTGTTAGAGTATAATTGGTAATCTATAGATTATATCATAGATTCTTTATGGATCCAGGCGGTGTCTTGACTCCCAAGTCCATGTGTACTCTATTTATATCTGCCGATAGCCTGCAATACAACAATCAATTCCACAAATTCTATTCTCCTGCAACTGGTACATGTTTTCAGAAATTTATCTCAGTGTGAACTTAAAATTATTTCCCTACTTTTATTTCAATATTATCAGTACTGTGCTCTGACGGAAGAATTGGCTTCTCTTTGCATTAAAAAAAAAAGGACTTGGCTTCTCATTTACAATTGGGTCAGAGCAGTTCAAACATTCATTAAGAAACTTTCACATCAAATATCCAAGTGAGTAAACTGATTATTCAAGAGTCTTAGGTCCCAGCGTGATAAAAACCACCGCAGCCTAAAACTAGAGTAAATTAGGTGAAGTTTATACAAAGTATATATGTAATCTAGAACTCTCTCCATCATACTCAACCTATGTGCGGAAGTAAAGTCAATCTCTGATTAGGTGCCTAACAAACAATGGTTATATAGTAAAAATTCAAACCGATGTAAAAGATCTTCCTTTGTTGCATTATAATTGTATAAGCAAGAGTATTTTATTTAGGGTATATAAGCCCTAGATGACATAAAATATTTTTATTTGATACCAGATTCTGACACGGCGAAGTTTGTTCTGAAGTATTATTCATCTTTCCAACCAATCATCCGAGATGTTCTAATTACCACATGATTGTCAACAATCACGGTTGCAGGTAGTAGACTTTCTCAGTAATAATTTCATGTGGATAGATAGACTTTCTTGGAAGCACTATGTCAGAGTAGATGCAACTCGGCCCATGGCCTGCTGTAGCTAGTTAGATACATCCTGGGCCTTGACCCACATATACATCCTGGGCCTTGACCCAATAGTACGGGCCATCGAAGGAAATGGACATTAATTTGTAACTATCACTGTATCACATCATGGAAATAAGCTCTACGGTAGGCATGACTTGAATCATCTAAGATCACAGCTACTTGTTTGGAATCAGGGTCATTTCCAACACAGTGGCATTTGTTTTTCTTTCTGTACCCAGTCTGCGATTGGGTCCTGCAGTTGGACTGGCGCGTGTGGTACCCATAAACCCATGAACTCACCAATCCCGGTTGTCCATCCCGGCACCTTACTGTCCTGCTATTTTTGACATTTTCCACCCATACTTTTCCGATTGGTTGCCCTCCGTGAGGTCTCCTCGATCCTAATGTACAGGGACGTCCCGACAAAATTAGGGGTCCTGTGCAGAACTACAAAGTGAGGCCTAATGACCTAGAAAAAATAGATCAATACTGACATTGTATATTTTAGTTGCAATGCATTGTATAGAAAATGAGATAGATCAAAAAATGTACAAGAATCGTATCTTCTATTAGAACATGCTAAAACTAGCAACGTACATGATTATTCGACGAGTAACAAATAAGCTAATCGTGCTAGCCCTATTGTCCTTATCCTGCCATGGATTGATCACTCATAACAAATAAGAAAAATATGAGGAAATGGGAAGTTGCCTAGGACTGATAGTTCCCTGTTGTTCGTGGTGACTGATGGGTATGGACTGGAGAGGGCAGCGATGTAGCGAAACTGGAACTGGGACGACGAACAGGCAATACAAAAAATTGATGGATCGACTTATGAGTGGGCGTGGGTATGGAAACCAATCTGAAGTTCTAGACGTACCACAGGCAATAGCTTTGTTATAGGGCCATTCTACGAAATACAAGTCCAGAAAGTGTGACACCCCATGTCACGTTTTTGCGAAGTTAGCATTTTTAAAACTATCTTTTGGTCTTCTAGCACCTCACCAAGAAATTTCATTTGCATGCATTACGGTTTGGGCTGTGAATAAATTCAAATTCAATTTGATTTGAACTATAAATCAAATTTTTACAACATAAGTAAGGCCTACCAAAAATATATGTCGTAGTGCGTGTCAAAAGAAAAATCTAGGACAAAAACCTACTGGATTTCATCAAGGTTTGATACCTCAATTAAATCAGAGAAGCTTAGATTTTAAGCACTTTTCCTGGATTAATCTAGAACAAATTTTGGAGCAAACTTAACGTGCATGTCACTTTCTTGATTTATACTATCCAGGAAAAATTCCCTTTTAATTTTCAAGTTTGAAAAGACCTTGAATTTGAATTTTTTAAATTCAGGATCGACCACATTTGGAAAATAGGGAGTAAAAGGAAGATGCTCCGGCAAATTCCTACGAGCCCCGCCTGTCGGACGCACAGGGCGAACCACGGGCGCGCGTCGCGCGCCATCGCGTCCGTGCGCCAGCGCCGCGTGGCGCCGGTCCCCTAGCCGCGACCCTCGCCCATTTCCTCCTTCTCCCCTTTCCCTCCCTAGCGCCCGTCATTGCCGCCGCCCGAGCTCGCGCTCGTTGTCCCGGCACTCTGCACCACCCCGGCTCGAGCCCGTCCGCCAGATGGGTTATTCGATAGCATAGTCTTTTTTATGGTGGTATGATAACATGGGTTGCCCCACGACTTTTTTATGCCACAGCCCTTCGGGATTAAAGTAAAATGCCTAGATATGCTGTGAAATGGGTCGATTAGATATAACCATTATATTTTGCATGTTCTAATGAAAGTAGCACAGTTTTCTTATTCATCTAAGACAAAAAGAAAAGTTAAACTACAGAAACCTCTTACAAAAAACATTTTCTAATAGAATATTCATGTAAATTCTAAAAAACAACAGCACATTAGAATGATATAAAATAAAATAAAACCTTAGATGTTTTCATGGTCTAATAAAAGTTTTTGCCTGATGTAATATGATGTAGAACCCCCCCCCCCCAATTCATTTGACATCAAAGCAAATCAATCAACAAATATAAAATCATGGAAAGATGATTTGTTTTTGGCATAGCTGAGAACGGATGCTAAGTTCATCAAATTATATACCAACATGTAGTACAGGACATGTAAATATGTAATGAATAAAATTAAGTTAGTCCTCACTTGTATCCTAATCTATTATCTTTATATTAGAAGGTTAAAAGAAGCCACCACGTTCGCTCTCAGGACCAAGAAATTCTCACAAAATCAGAAAAAGAGAAAATATAAGCCATTGGATTTTATGAAGATCTAACCGTTGAGAATTATGCACGCAGAATTTAACAAGGAAAATGCTATCCTATAACTGCATGTACGGTCCTCTCATATTGAATGAAATAAGTATAAACCCAAGAGAAAAACGTGTACCTACAAGAAAAAATAAATATAATGAACAACCAATGCACGGTGTGACGGTTTCATGCCAAAAGGACAAAAAAAAAACAATTCTTTGCAGAGTCATGTCTTTATTTCATCTCTCATCATCAGGAAAAAATCATAATCAAGTAGTAAAAATAGGATTAAATCAAAAGGTTCAAAAGTTGAACAAAAAATCATATATTAATGGATTCGGAGTCAATGATTTTCATAATCAAAATCTAATAATGTTTTTATGTGTTTCTTTCTTCTAATGTTTTACGAGACAAACAAAAATCTCATAAACACAAATAACCTTTTATCTTATTTTGATGTTGTGTATATGAATATTTCTTGATTCATAGTTCATTGTGAGGAAGTTAATAAGAAAGATTAGCGCTTCGTATGAACTGGTTTGCGGCGTGCTAAGATGAGAAAGCTATGGATAATTTGGACCGCTAACTAGAAAATAGGCAACAATGTAGAGGCTCTAAGGAAAGTGAAGATAATTCCATTTGAGAACATAAAAGCTACATATATAAAATTTAGTTGAGGTCAAAATTATCGTCGAAGGAGGACTCATAAGCATCTTATGGTTCCATATTATATATAACAAATTTCCACATTTGTGAATTAAAATAAAATTTATATGAAATGAAAGTTGGATTTGCTAGCCGCGCAATTGTGCGGGCCTCCTTACTAGTTCATTAAAATATTATATGAAAAATTTGTTGCAACTATATTTAATTAGACTATTATATTAACAAGAAAACTCATTAATTAAATGATCTAATTGATCTTGTTTGCTTATGTATAGAAAAAAACAATGCAGGCAAAAGTATTTTTCAGTACAAAACTTTCACATACAAGATACTAGTCGAATAACTTGTTACACAACAGGGGATCCGCTGAACTGCTTGACATTCCTTGCCAAAGATCTTTTTAGTTTTGAGATCTCCTTGGCAAAGATCTGAGATTTTGCAAAGAACATATGATTGTCGAGAATTGCAGATGCAAGTAAATAGACTTTCAAAAATCCTTATATGTATGGATATAACTTTGTTTGCTGGCACTTCTCTTTCTCCAATAAGAGCATTTCGTTTTCCTTTTCTTTCTGAATCCAGTCAGCGACTGAGCTCTGCAGTTGGACGGGGGCGTACATAGCCCATGAGCCCATGAGCTCACCTAACCCCCTTGTCCATCCCTGCACCTTCTTGTCCCGCCGTTTCTGATGTTTTCTGCCCCTACATTTCCAATTGGTTGCCCTCCATGAGGTATCCTCTATCTGAACATATGCACTGGCATGGTTGGACTTCCACAACATCTTATAGGGGTAGCTGCATCACCCCTATGAAAAAACTCAACAGCATTTGGTAGCATGATCTCGCCTAGTTGTTCAAAGGAAATATTTGCATATTGCAAAGTCTCCCTGTTGATCATCTCTATTGCTGAACCCCCAACTGTTGGCGGTAAATCACTGGAACATGCATGGGGTGAGAATATTCCTGCCAGTTTAAAAAATTGGAAGTCTCTCGTAGGGCATGGGTCGCCACCGACAACTGCTGGCCCTCCATTGTGCCCAGACAATGTGATATGGCCCTGCAAATACACTACGGTAACTGGTTCTAGGTACATATTATACTGAAATGATTCTGATAATGAACTAATGCTACTAGAAGAATGGCTCACGTCATCGTGATTATGCTTCTGGCAACAAAGTGGGTTCGGTCGATACCATTGATACAAGATGGTATGGAGATTGTCCCAGTGTTCCTTTTGGGTACCAATAGAAAAATTGGGTACCCAGACGAAATCCTGCATTGGTAAATGTGTAAGCTTTGTCTTCACAGTCTCGGCTGTCAACCTCAGGTGAGGCGTAAATAGCTGCAGACACTTGATTATAACCCCAACTATGTCGGTACTCTCAGAGAGTCGTAAGTGGATGGCAAGAAGGAAATTATTCTCTGGTGCAGTACAATCTTCGAGAAAAATTTCAGCCGACATTGTATACCATATTCAGGATGACTGAAGGGTCGGAGCATAAATGAGAGATGTTGGTTCCCATGAGTGAAACAATATGCTGTTCCTTTGCCAGCGAGAAGATGTTGTAGAAGGGGGTTGATGGATATAAATTGATGTGGTGTGCCACCGTATTCTGCATACCGCAAAAATTCGCTAGCGCCTTCAGCTAACCACTCGAATCGACGAACAGTGGATTTGCTCGGTTCATTGCTAGTGTGTTTAAAGATGGACGCAGCGAGTGACCTAGTTGTGTGAGCAATCCTCGTAGGAAAGGATGAGCTCCTCAGCCTGTGACCGGTTTCTTCCTCTTCGTGTAACCTCTGCCTGCACTTGCGCAGCATGTCGTCGCACTCCTGTGCAGCACGCTTCAGCTTGCTCCGCCAATGACGCAATGGCATGCTGGTGACTTTCCACTTATCGGATATCTCTAGGGTGGCCTCCATCTTGATGTGTGCCATCTCCATCCTCTCCATGTGGCCCTTTGCATCCGAGTTGCCCCCATACCTTTCCTTAATGCTACATAGGACTTGATTTACTGCATCTTGGATCACCACGGATGTGACCGTCTCTGCCATCAGCATTTATCAAAACCTAGCAGTGTTGTTGAGTTTAAGATCAAAACCTGCCATATATGAGTCTGTTTGTGTTTAGTTTACGTTGTATGATCAAGCTTGTAATGCAAACATAGAGGAAATCAATACCGGCAGTCTAGATGTAGAGTTGCAGGAAACAAAATGAACCAGGGGAATGAAGTAATGAACATCACAAAAAGATTTTGGGACTCTATGTTAGATATTAGGAAAATTACAACATATTTTAATTCCTAAATATTCAAGGTATAACGTGATCTTCTGACAAGATTACATGAAAGTGTGTTTGCGCCAAATTCACAAATTAGCAAGAACAAAAATAAGAACCAGAGAAGGTTCAAGGAGTACCTAGAGGCAGCACTGTTCCCAACAGTCGACATGTTGGGTTGCTTGAAGTAGTCGATCTAAGTTGGTGCAGGAAGATGTCCGTAGTGCAGTTCCTCAAGCAGACACTAGGAAGTAGTTGAGTTGCAACACTGGAGGGACACCTACAACTAGTGGATATGGTGACACTAGGAAGAAGATGAAGTAGTTGATGGTGATGCTAGGAGTCTAGGAAGAAGATGAAGTAGTCGATCGCGAAACCAGAAAGAAGGTGAAGTAGTCGATCGAGTCACGACACCGAGAAGTAGTTGAACCGCAAGCAGTCGTGCCTTGCACTCCCCAAAACCCCCTCCTATCCATGTAGATATCACATTAAGACGTGGTTTCGAAGGCCTGCACTCCCAATACCTGTGCGTGCAAGTCTTGGGATGGGGAAGAGAAGGAGCGGCACAACAATGTTCCACGCAGTGATGTATTTGCGTGGGTCTTCTCTCTTCAATCTTACTTCTGCACAGCTATTTGTAGGCTTGATAGAACCATATACGGAGAGGAAAAACCGAAAGAGATGCAACGGTATAAATTAACTACTTCATTGTTTTAACCGTGCATGCATCTAATGGTGCCTGAGGTGAAAAAACAAAAGACACGTAATGGGAGCATAATGTCATTTTATTCTAGTAACTTTGCATCCACGTTATGGATGGAAATACTGTACCACAACCTCAAATGCATGTATGTATTTATGCTCCCGTTACACATACTCATAAAATTGGTCTTGGAACTATTGATTTGATTTGATATACATGAAGACGGAATAAATCCGATTAAATCCAACACTCTGCACTATACAGCTGAGACTTGGAACCAATTCATATACAGACGACAAATATGTCCAGTGAGGTCAATAGTTCACACAGCGAAGAATTCAGAGTGATAAGCACCGCACAAGACTTGACTAGAAGACTTTGAAAGGTGGAAACAAATGGGATGCTTCTTCGATGAAGATAAGTCACCGGTTACAGTCTCAAAAAAAAAAAAGTCACCGGTTACTGTCACTACTGGTTACAGTGTACTGCCGTTTTGCTCCCGCCAAAAAGACCATCTCTATCACTTACCACACCAATAATGGAGGGAGTGGTCAAAAAGTTGAGGCGAGCAGGCTGGGGAGTTACGTTACAGGACAATGACAAGCTGCGAAATAAAAATTCAGACAAGGTGATTCATTAAGTTAATGTTTTGGCTTTTGAGGCCACCCTCGCTGGATGATTCCGCCATGGTTGAAAAGTTGAAGCACGTGGCATTCAGACACGAGTTGGCTTGAACTCTTTAGTGTCCTCATATAATGTAGTTTTAACTCTATTCCGTTTTTTTTAAAAAACTTGACCTGCAGGGATATGACGGCCTCTTGGCATTGTATTTAAGGAGAAGATCCTCTCACGCAGATCAAGAAAACCTCCAAACCCCCTCCCCTCTTATATTGGAGCCATTAGCCTTGTGAGAACCTGGACCGGAGCCACCATGAGCACCGTTGCTTCCAGAGGCGCCCTTAACCAAATGCTTTGGTGCGGGGAGAGGCGAGGGGTTTTTTTAACCCAGATCACAAATTCGCTCCCCGGGAGTCGAACTTGGGAAGGTGCTCCCGGCAGCTTACCAATGAGACAAAGGCCCTTTCACATTCCGCTTTACCAATTTGTATACGAAGAAACCTTTAATATATACTCATATTCCGAGTTCGTTTCTTGGGCATCTCTGAGCGCTTTCCAATATTCAAGTCAGAAGCTAGGTTTAGGGTGTGTTCGTTTTCTGGGGTCTAAATTTTATAGCTGTCACATCAAAAAGAATCTTGCTATTTAGAAGTACTAAATAAAGTTTAATTATAAAATAAATTACAGGCTCCTGTACTAATTTACGAGACGAATCTAATGAGGTTAATTAAGTCATGATTAGAAGATGGTTACTGTAGCATCACTTTAGCAAAATATAAATTAATTCAGCTCATTAGATTCATCTCGAAAAATAACACCAATCTGTCAATAGGGTTTTGTCATTAAATTGATCGAAATATTTTTAAATAATAAGATTCTCTTTAATGTGACAGTGCTAAATTTTAGAGGACAGGAAACGAACAGGGCCTTTAATCACGTGTCGTGTGCTCCGAAATCTTGGAAGTCGGCAGACTAGGCCCCGCCTGGAAATTTGCTAGAACGGCAAACTCCGTGCTCTGACCAGTGTGACGAACGGTGCCTAGTGCCATGGAAACTGCCTGCTACAGGGACTTGTCCACGTTGCCTGTGGACCAAGGAACTATCCTCAGGGCCGGTCCTGGGATTTTGGAGACCCAGGACGAACCAAAACGCTGAGGGCCCCTGTTTGTATCGTTACGAGTAAAATAAATAGTACATAAAAAATACACATATAAAATTATTCGTTCATATACCTTTAAAATTCATTTAACAGTAATTTATGCAAAATCATTGACAATGTTATGGATACTACAACTCAATTTTTCTTGGGACATTTTAAACCACAAATCTCGTTGATCATACTTTGCAGTCAACATGATGTTGCTGAAAATAGTAAAACGAATTAAATCAATTAATATTTGGGCATCAACTAGCATAGGTGTCAGAGTATTAGGAGCTAGGAAGTACGCATACTAGGAAAGATGGTACTACTAAGAACCAATCATCACAGATGGATGTTGCTGTCTTATCGATCAACAATTTGTCGTCAGTAATGTCGTGTGTGTATGACTGCAGTTTCGGCATTATAATTGAGCACTAAGCAGGCCCGCCGGGTAATAGGTAAGGAAAAAAAGGAGGGGATGTTTCGGCTGCAGGTTTCCCGCTGGACTGCCTATTCATGAAAGGCTTTACACATGTACACAGTAAACTACATGTATTGTTGGGTGAGGCCAACCGGAATCTGGGGCCATGCATGGGCCACCGCCATCAGGCTACGCGATGCGCGCCAGCAGGCACTGTCGGTTGCCGGATCAGAGTCAAAATTTTATAGCTATGCGGTGCATAACGACTTGATCAGTGTTAAGTTACTATACACTAATCAGTTACACCTAAAAGGTTAAGTTGATCGGGAAAGATGTACAATTCACTTGTGATTCAGCATTCCCCCTCACGTGCAACTCTTGTGGGAGCGAACGTGAAAATAGGAGCGACACAACGGAATATACGGTTGCCAAAAATTAAACTCAAGACCTCCGGCTCTGATACCATGCTAAGTTACTATGCAGTAACCAGTTACACCCAAAAGCGTAAGCTGATGGAGAAAAATGTACAATTCACCTATGGTTCAACAATCAGGTACATCGACGCCGAAAGCCCAACAGTGTTCAGTGAGAAAGACGAGCTTTCATGCATATAAATTCGTTATGAGTGAACAAAATTTATACCATGAACTTTGATCGTGCTTATTTTCTATTGTGCCGTCCAATAAAAAAACTATGAGGGAATTAATTTTAACCACCTCACGGAATTGAAGTTTAGCCTAAGCATCAGCGTCATGATTCTAGTGCCCTCTCTCCATCAACATCGGCACCACCTTGTCTTTCTCACTACAGTCACTGATTGAACCCTGATGCACAGGCGCGTGAGCAATCAACGTGCTGATGAATACAAAAATCTCACTTGTCCAGCCCTGCGCCATCTTGCCTTGCAATTCCTGACTTTTGCCAACCCTACCTTTCCAGTCAGTTTTCCTCCCTGATGAGGTCTGCTCGACACGAAAGTATGTGCCTTCATGCTTGGATTTCCGGAACATCTGATACGAGGTAGCTGCCGCATTCCTGCAAAAGAAATCGGTTGCATTTGGTAGTACAATCCCGCCCAGCTGTTCAATGGAAATGTTTGCATATAGGCCACAATGCTCGGTCCCCTGGTCGTTGATCATTTCTGGGGCTGAACCCCCAACTGCAGGTGATAATCCTCAAAAGGGGCATGGGGCAAAATGAGCCCTGCAAGCTTTAGATATGGAAATTTTCCAGTGCACCCTGTTTTGCTGTTGGCAATTGCTCTCCCTGATGAAAGTGTGACGTAGCCCTGCAAATAAACTTCGGTAACAGATTCTATGTATGTATTACATGGTAATGATTCTGTCAGTGATCCTGTGCTTCTACCAGGGTAGCTCTGCGTGTGGTGATGGTCATGTTGCTGCCAACATAGTGGGTTCGGACGGAACCATTTACAGACTATGGTGTGAAGATTGTCCAAGTGTTCCTTACAGCTACAAACGGAAAAATCATAGGGCACCCAGCTGAAGTCTTGCGCTGGCAGCTGGGTGACCTCTGTCTTAATAGTTTCCACTGTAGACCCGAAGTGAGATGTAAACAGCTGCATGCATCTGACCATAACCCCAACTATGTCAGTCCTCTCTGTTAGCCGTAAGTGAAGCGCAAGAACAAAATTTTTCTCTGGTGCATTACCATCTTGGACTAGGAACATCAGCCTACCTTCCACCCCATACCCTGGTAGACCGAAGGGATGGAGATAAAATGAGACGCGTTGGTCTCCTCAGGCGAGGAAATACTTTGTTCCTTTGCCTTCGAGAAGATGTCGCGCAAGAGGATCACAGAATATGTATCGGCGCGGTGTCCCACCAAGCTCCATGTACCACAAAAATTCAATAGCACCTTCTGCATACCACTCGAATCGACGGACTGTGGATATGCTTAGCTTGTTGTCACCGTAGTTAATAATAGACGCCACAGTTGACCTAGTAGTGTGAGCGATCCTCATAGGAAAGGATGAGTTACGACTTAACATGTGTTCCATCTCCTCCTCCCTCTGCAAGCGCTTCTTGCAAGTGCGCAGCATGTCGTTGCACTCCTGTGCAGCACGCTTGAGCTTCTCTTCTCCAGTGAATCAATGGCACACTCGTGGCAATCCACTTGTCTGATGTCTCGAGGGCGGCCTCCAGCTTGATGTGAGCCATCTCCATCCTCTCCATGTGACCCTTTGCACCTGAATTACCCTCATACCTCTCCTTAATGGAAGATAGGACTTGGTTAACAGCCTCGTGGGCCACTACAGAGCTAATTATCTCTGCCATATGAACGATCGAGACACCATGTATTTATAACCGAATATCCTGCGTGCATTCATATGAGTCCATAGATTAAATTACTTTAACATTGAGGTTTTAGGCTAAGGGCAGAGGAATATAGAACCTGGCGTAGTGGAATTTGCTCTGGAACTGCAGGAAGTCATTTGAAGAACCAAATCCCGCCACAAGCGATTAAAATTACTGATGAACTTCTCTACTCGTTGGGTCAGCTGTGTCACCATATATGTAGAGATGGACTTCATGAATGGGGGACATCGTTGAAATTATGATGGGTACGCAGGAGGGACTTTGATTAGAGGATGAAACAGTATTGTTGACTGATCCCATCAGGAATAGAGATGTTGGACTGTTGACATGAGGACCCGATGACCGACCAAGCGGCCTCACCACACTAGAACTTGCCCTCATTCAATGAAACTAGTCAAACTGCCCGCGTATTTGCACAGGCTATATATTGTTCCTACTGATGCTTTATATAAAGTTTTCTCTTATGTCCATTTACATCAAATCACCAAATAATTGTGCATTAGAAACTCTTTTAACCTCAATGAAGTATATATGAAAATGGTCACGATAATGCATTCATATAATATTTAAGGCTATAAGTAATTTATTATGTAGTAGGATTACTTACAAAATAATTGAGTTATCATGGTTAGATAATTCAACTATCTCTTTTGTTTTCTTATTATACTCAAATGTCTAAGTTAATCAGAAGAATCTTATCATGTTATACAGCAAAGCCTGTGTTATCATGGAGTATTATGCTAACATAGGCTTTGCTATATAACTTGATAAGATTCTTCTCATTAACTGAGACATGTAAAAGCCAAACACCAATATGGATTTAAGAGCACTTGGTTCAACCTCATCGCCTCCTTGTCCCCTTTTATTTGTAGTTAATCTTGTGGTTGTGTGCTTTAGTTCTTGCTTGTTCTTGTTCTAATTTCCTACATCAACTTGTGTAGGAGGCTTGCTAGCTAGTGCCCTTGTTGCTTTAGCTTTCTTGTGTTCCTAGCAGCCTGCTTCTTGCTTGGATTGCGGTGGTTTGTCCATTTCAACTGCCGATCTACTTTCCGCACGAGGCAGTCAGACTTTGTCCTACGCTAGTCGGATATTTGTCCGAGTTGGACTTTATCCTAGAATAGTCGGACAAATCTTTCCTGCATATCTAATTTGTTTAATTAAATGATTTTCAGGATTATCGCCTATTCTCTTCACTCCCCCCCCCCCCTCTAGGCAACTTTCAATTGGTATCAAAGCAGATATCTTCGAAAAAGATTCACAGGTTGAAGATTAAAGATGACAAACACAACGGAAGAAACAAGAACATCAACCAGTAAAGAAATACCACAAGGGATACCCCTTAGGATCGATCCCACTGCAGCAAACGGCACAAGTGTTGAACAAGATGATGGGACAGAAAAAGGAAAGAGAGATGCACATGCCGGAGATGTTGTGAAAGATGTAAGCTATTATAACACCATGCCATACACCTATGTTGAAGCCAAGGGTGATCACAATAGATCTGGATCCGGTAGACTTCCATATTTCTATGGTCAATTCTTTGATCATTGGAAAACCAAGATGATAATATTCTTGGGCTCCATGAATCCAAATGTCAGAGATGCCACACAAAATGGTTTCATATGGCAAAGTAGAAACATTCCAACACCAAAAGACTACTGCAATTGTTTCCACACTTTGCCACGATGAGTATGATCGAGTTGCCGGAATGGATAATGTCCATCAAATGTGGAGAAAGCTTGAGAAATTCCATGAAGAAATAGATTGCATAAAGGAAACAAAGCTAGAAGGGCTCGAGAGAAGGATTCAACTACTTTGTCTTGAGCTCGGAAGAAGGACCAAAAGAAGGGTATGATAGACTTATGAGGATAGTGAACAAGAGGAGAGCACTTGGGGAAAGATATTGGACACGGGGGTCAAGAGAAGATTTCTAAGGAGACTTATGATCAGAGCTAGGATATTTGTAAAATGGTAGCTTTTGGTCCAGTAAGTACCATAGGAAGTCCCGGATGATTCTCTCAACTTCATCGCTTCCGGTGTCAAGTTTTTAATTTAATTGAAAACATGCTTGTCAAACACTAATACTTTGCGTTGTCGCTCACTTACCAAAACCTACATCTAGGGCTTTAAGTCCATATCTGTGTGAATGCTCTTATGAAGTACTTTGTATGACAGTTGCTTTTCATCATTCTTATTATTGAGTGTTGGCCTGGAGTGCAAGAGCTGTTATGACCTTCGGTCGGAAGGCTCAACTAAAATTTATGGGAACTGTCGGGATCGATGAATATCTCCCGCAGGTCCGACCAACTAAAAGATACAAAAACTGTTTTCCTCTTACGAAAACCCCATAGATTCTGGAGTGAGACCTTGCATTCGCGATTTCCACAAAACCCTTATCTAATCCTTGACTACCTTCCTAAATACATGTATATTATAACCCTTTGCTAGTGGTAGAGCTTGTTGAGTACCTTATGTACTCACGGTTTGTTCATTGTGGTTTTTAGTGGACAAACTTCCGAAGAGATAGAGATGGTTAAGTTTCGTCGTATGCTCAAGTTGCTCGTGGATGGTTGAAGTGTTCAGCTTTTGCCCCTTTCCGCTACATACTCGGATTGTCACTTAACCTTGTTTGGTAAATCTTCGTATTTTAGTACTGTATGGATTTGAGACTATCTGTTTGTGCGTACCAACTACTGATCTAGGGATTGGTACAGGATGCACGATACCCCTTCGAGGGAGGGGTGTCACATGCCGCTTGGTGGCCATTAAAAGAATCTTGAGATATTTGGTTCACACAGCTAACCTAGGGCTTTGGTACCCCAAGGTTTAAAGTTCAACCTAATAGGCTATTCCAATACGGATTATGCCAGGGACAAGGTGGATAAGAAGAGTACCTCCGAGACTTGCAATTTCTTGGGTAGGTCCATAATGTCATGGTCGTCCAAGAAACAAAATATTGTTGCCCTATCCACGGTCGAAGCGGAGTATGTTGCAGCCGGTAGTTGTTGTGCACAACTATTATAGATGCGACAAACTCTAAGGGATCACGGTTAAAATTTGAACCATGTTCCACTCCTATGTGACAACGAGAGTGCCATAAAGCTAGCATATAATCGCGTTGAGCACCGGCACACAAAGCATATAAATATCTGCCACCACTTCTTGAGAGATCATTCTATCAAAGGGGATATTGAAGTGAGTCATGTGAGAACCGAAGGATCAATTGGTTGATATCTTCACCAAGCCACTAGATGAAAGCCAATTTTGATATCTCAGTGAGCTAAATATCCTTGATTCTAGTGATGTGTTTTGAAAGTTTGCACATCTGCAGCGATGTATCATAGATCTTTTTTGAAAGACCAAATTCTTGAAAAATCTTGTATGTTTTGATTTTCAAAATTATTTGGCTTTTGATCTTTGGATCATGTGGACTTGGATGTAATAATTGTAAGAATGTTTGATTATGGCTGATTAGTGATTACATCAAATGAAGCATTTTAGCACATGTTCATGAGTTTAATTGAGATCAAGAAGGAAAAGAAATTGGTGCATTTTCTACTTGTTCGAGCAAGGCAGTCTTTAGATAGAGAGTCGGATGTATCCAACTCGGTCGGATATTATCCGATCCGCGGTGTAGAGTTAGACAATGTCCAGCTCCACGGGATTTTGACTATATCCCGAATCTAACTTACCCCTTCACCCCATCTCCCTCATTCAAACCAACACCTTCTCTCTCCTCACCAAACGGCCAAGGGTCCCCATTGGCGAATTCCAATCTCCACCGGTGAAAGGAAGAATCTTGTGGAGGGAGAAGCTCTCCCCATGGACTTTATCCAATTCCCTACTTGAATTCAAGGTTTTAACGCTAATTCCCCTCTCTCACCTAGGGTTAAGGTTGATTTCCATGGATTAGATGTTACTTCGATTCCTTTGCGTAGATGATGTATAGATGATGTTTCTAGGATGCTATAAGTGTTGTAGATGCAATATGGTAGAATCGCAACTTTTGTGAAATTACTGTGCGAGTCGAACAATATCCGACTCTATCGACTAGTATTATCCGACCTAGTCGGACAACATCCGACTCACACAGAAACTTCACAAACTTTGCTACTTTGTTTTGATTCGATCCTTTGTATCTCTCTATGCTATCATTCCTACACTTGTGCATATTCTTTTCTCTGTCAGCATGGGGCACTCATCCACAACGGATCCAGTGCAGCGTATGCCCGTTAATTACGTCAAGGGATCGGAACTGCAACAAGTGAAACTAGAGATACAATCTGGTATGCTATGGATAAGGAGACCTTGGACAACCGTTTTTGGTCCTATTTCCATGTTGATTGGTATATGTGTGCCTATAGGAGCAAGGTAAATCCCACAGTTGCTATGCAATATGATTGGGACTACAACATGGCCAAGAAAGGAATTGTTCTGTTTAATAATATATGATTGCTATGTGTGAGCATCATTGGATGAAGAAGATAATGGGATTCAAGTACAGCTGGAATTAGGAAATTGTGAGTCAGTTCTTCTCTACTGTCTTTTTTGACAAGCCAGCTGGCATGATGTGGTGAATGACAGATCGAGAGAATCTCTCTTGCACCTTCTCCGGGTATGCCAAGATTCTTCGCATAAGGGACACTATGGATCGGTGACACCACCCTCATGATGGGGATTCACTCAATCCTGAGTTGATGAGGTACATGTATGTGGATGAGGACACATGTCGGTATGTCACCCTCAATTTGCAGCAGGGTTCAAGCCTCCGTATGTGGTCCTACACCATTTGCTTCGCCTTACATTATTTCCACGAGGTGGCAATGTTGATCATGTTGCCTCCTATGAAAAGGATCTTCTTCGTATTATGTCGGGGTAGCAAAAGTTCAATGTGTGGGACTTCATGTACAATGAGATGTGGCATGGCTCCGTTGATGCGAGGCATGCTTGTGTCTATGCACCATTTGTGATGTGCATGATTGAGAGGATTTCCAAGAAGATCTTCAACAAAGATTGTGAGCACAAGCCTCTTCAGCCACGGTTGCCTCCAAATGCACCTAGAGTTGCTCTAAGGAGAGGCTCCTCCATTAGTGCACCTCCCACAGTACACAGCTGGTCCTAGCGAGTGCAACTCCACTTAGCAGCTCAGCTCCTCACCCTGACAGGCATAGAGGTCATGGTTCCGGTTCCAAGAGCAAAGGTGGCTTCTTCAAGACGCTTAAAGGAATTTTGAGTATCGGAGGATTGATGTCGGGATGGATAACATTGAGCAGCGACAGAAGTTCTTAGTGAGCGTCGGAAGGTAATCTATGATCACCTTCCCATTGAGACCACTCGAGTTCACTCTCCAGAGCCCGTTCATGTTCCTCCTCTTGTTGAGTATCCTTGGAGTGACTTCACCGAGGATGAGTCACACTAATTTGGATTTTTCCCTTCCTCGGCTTTCCCCACCGACATTGCGGGTCCTAGAACCTCCACTCACACTAGGTTTCACTATGAGGAGGATGAGCCGGTGGATGAGCCTACAACTGAGCCTAAGGATGAAAAAGAAGAAGATGAGGATGATGAGGCGGAGACCGAAGAGGATGATGAGCCAGTCCGTAAACCTCACTATACTCGGAGGCTCTCTCCTAAGGGAAAGAGCACAATAGATGATGATGAGGAGGGCAATGATGAGGATGTTGATGATGAGTGGGATGGCATTGAGTAGATCCTTTCCGTTCTTCCTTTTTGGTTTCTTGATGCCAAAGGGGGAGAAGTAAAATTCAGCATGCATCCAGGGGGAGTAGAGCAAATGAGAGTTGCTATTGTATCTTATTTTATTTATGAACATGTCGCTAGTCCGAGTTAATTGTTGAACTATGGATGATGTATTTAATTTGTGCTTGTAAGACCTCGTTTTATTTCCTATGTGATGAACTATGTGGTTATGGATGATGAATGGTGTAATGTTATTCTTCCTCGTTTCTAGTTGCATTTGTGTGGATCACATGTCATATGCATTGTTGCTGTTTTTATTTTGATATATGCAATGTGGATGAAATGCAAGGAAATAGGATGATCTCTTTTCTCTCTCTCAAATATGTGCACTTGGTTTAAAAGGTCAAATTTGAATTAAATTCATGCACACATTTAGGGGGCTCTCATCTATTTCCTCTCACCGTTCTCACTCTTTTTTTCTATGTTTCTGAATTTTAGTTGTGTTGTCATCAATCACCAAAAATGGGGAGATTAAAAGTGCATCTAGGCCCCTAATTATGGTTTTGAGTGATTGATAGCAATACAATTAAAAAGGAATAATGTTTTAAATGACCTTGTATGCACTTTACATTTAAAATTCTTTTGAGAGCAAAGAAGCACAAAAAGAAGTGGTCAAGAGCTACCAAAGTTGCAAAATTTGGAAAAAGGACTATCCTTGCTCAACATCAAGATTTGAAGTTCTAATTTTATGTCTTGAGTATGGAAACACCGTACTATCAAGTGGGACACACAAGAATAAAGCGTGAGAAATCAAGTGCTCAAAAATCTCCTCTCAAAGTAAAAAAAAATCAACTCGGACTCCGGAGGCATGGGCACATAGTGCAAAGGCCCGTGGAGTCGGACAAAGTCCGACTACCAGGAAAATCTGACCCCCCCCCTGCCCCCTTCGAATGTTTCACTCGGACTCTAGAGGCATGGGCACCTCTTTAAAGGAGTCGGACAATGTCATTGTCCGACTCCGTTGGACAATATCCGGTTACCTTGTTAACCGGACAATCTTCGAATTATGTCGGATTTTCTAGTCACACTCCATAGAAGAAACCATCGATGGGTCGGACAATATCCAACGCAGTCGGACAAAATCCGACTCGGATCCAGCCCAATGGCTCTTTTTCGTGCCCCAACTATAAAAGGAGGCTCCCCCTCCTTTGGCCGGTTGACAACTCCAACACACTCAAAAACACTCCCAAACTCACCCAAGCACTCCTCTCCTATTTGATTCCCCACTTCAATCCATGGCGGATTTGTGAGAAGATTGAGCTTCATCTTCATTTCAAGAGCACTTGGTTCAACCTCATCGCCGACACTTGTTATGTTTCTTACTCTTGGGGATTCATTACCTAGACGGTTAGGCGTCACCCGGAGGGCTTCCAAGCTTGTGATTGAGACACGAGATGTTTGTATTGCCCATCCCTTCATGGAGATTGATTAGTGGATTTCAAGCTTTGCCTTAGTGGCGGCTTGGAGAGGTTTAGGGTTGAGAGCAACACGATCATTTGTGGATTCCTCAATGGAGACATAGATTTATTGGTGGAGCTGAACTTTGGTGAAAAGTCATGTGCCTCCTTGTCTCATTTCGTTTGTGGTTAATCTTGTGGTTGTGTGCTTTTGTTATTGCTTGTTTTTGTTCAAGTTTTATAGATTAACTTGTGTAGGAGGCTTGCTAGCTAGTGCTCTTGTTGCTTTAGCTTTCTTGTGTTCCTAGCTGCTTGCTTCTTGCTTGAATTGCGGTGGTTTGTCTATTTCGACTGCCTATCTACTTTCCACACGAGGCAGTCGGACTTTGTCCTACTCTAGTCGGATATTTGTTCGAGTCAGACTTTATCCTACTATAGTCGGACATTGGATTCAGACAAATCTTTCCTGCGTATCTAATTTGATTAGTTAAATCGCAATTAGTTCGTTAGTTATAATGAGATTATAGATATCAGTCACGCCAATATGCCAATCAAATCAATAATTCTATAGCAACGTCGTGGGATATTCAAATAAAATGTTGAAGATAAGGAGAATAATACTGTAGATTGTCTCAATACTCGAGATAAGTGATGATATTGGACTACTTGCATTGGACGCATAATAATAACTTGGAAATTAATAATATTAATAGATATAAACTTACACAGAAAAGTGTAGTGATTTGTTTTTTGCGAAACAGAAAAGTGTAGTAAATAAGATAAAATAAATATGTCCACCCTTAATAATAGATTAATATGTTAATAAAATAATTTAATTTATCGATTGGTGCAAGACAAAATGAAGAATTATAAAATTTAAATAAGATTATTTGAGTAATTAATTTATGCAACAAGATATGGAAACTGCGGGTAGGTTGACTAGTTTTAGTACAAATTGCCGCAATCTTGTTTACAGATACATTCAGTTACCCACGGCACCCGCTATATCAGCATGGTGGTAAATTGAAGGAATCATGTGGAAACAATTAACTTCTTCTATGTGAGAAGTCGGCTGCGTAACTCCCCCAATGCCCATATGGGGAACAGGTTGCGGTAGTTGCTGTAGTTCAAGTAGAGGTTACGATTATAGGATCCAATGTGTTCCTGCAATCAAAAGTAAAACTGATGATACGACTGTTCACATATGGCACCACACATTTATATCTATTGTAGGATAATAATCTGAATGCAAAAAGAAAGTTGACACTATCTAATTAGTGAGCATAGGCCAAAACATAGGCTACTTACTTGTTGGGGAAAGTCACCTGACTCTAATTGCATATTGATCAATTCTTTTGCAGCGCGGAATATTGGCCTTGGATCCCGCTCAACCTGTTTTTGGGTTCCCACAATATGAAATTACTTGCGTATATCTGTATAGTGTTCCATGTACAGTTATTGTAGAAATGACGACACGATTGTAGCAATACTGTATACCTGTCCAGCAAGAATTAAAGCCAACATTGCCAAAGCTGTGTGCACTGCATGAGGACTAGTAGCCTGAACATAAACCTGTAACATTTATAAAAAAACTCAAACAATATATATACCATGGTACAATAGATTTACATGTGAGGACTGAATTATTTATCTTTGAACAATGGATATCAATGGTCCGGAGACTGAGTTAGCAATTTAGAGAAATAGTGAAGTGTCATATAGTCCAACTCTTGTATACGACATGTTGTCTAATGAAAAGACATAGGAAAACACCTTTAATGATTAATATATTATAGTTTGATTTTCTTTCTTTGTCATGAAGTCTCGCAGATAGTTACATATTTTGAGAATAACAAGTTATTAAAATTATCATATTACCATATCAACCCTCAAAGGAAGTAAACAGTAGGTAACGAGTAATAAGAATTAGGTCCTAAAAAAAATGGAAACTAGAAATTACCGCAGTTTCAGAAGAACGATAAGTCTCTCCCCATCCACCTGTTCTTAGCTGCTTCGACAACAGGAAACTACATCCTTTCCTGATGGCAGAGCTATTTTCATAAGTTCTTCCACAAGCAACTAATCCTTTTATTGCAAAGAATGTCCCATAAGTGAAACATACACCCCAATAGCCAAACCTGTATTTGAGAGTAGGAAATTTTATTATTGACTCTATACTTCAAATTTTGATATGTATAACACATAAACAACACTAAATTCATAGACCATGAGCCGTCTTTTCGTTGTTCGTTCTCAATAAACTTGGATGCACTTTCAATGCACTTTGCTATCTCTCCTTTGCGATAGCCTGGATGCAGCTGGCTGAACATAATCAATGCCTGTAGGACTGACGACGTGCATTCCACACATCTATCAAAAAGTCAAAAAGTGCATATATATGTAAGAAAAAAGAACATAACCAGATGTGTTCACATAAAATGATATTCTCGTTTCTTACGGATAATCAGCAACAATTTTCACAAAAGTTTCGGAAGGGTTGAGAACCTAGAATAAAAAAATCCAGGTTAGTGTGTAGTCAGGAATGATCTATCAAATGAGAACATAATTTCCACAATGCTGCACAATTGTAAACAACACTGATGATGAAAAAGTCTTAATATTTTGTGATCCTAGATTACCTCCACCTCATGTGATGTTTTCCTACAGATATTCTTATACTGCTGCAGAGCATTGAAAATAAATAGAGGTGCAAAGTTAAAAATGCTCACCTCCAACAAAGAAGTAGTTCTCTTGGGCTCATATGCAGAAACAGTGCCATCTTTGTTCTTCAAAGAAAAAAAATGAATGAGCCAATGATCGTTAACTTGAAGTATAGTATAATCACTGATGTTTTTTATTGTTGTAAATTTCATCTTGTTCGTTCACAGTATCTGTCCAAAACCATTGTCTTAAAGCTGGTTTCAGTGTTGAACCTCTCTTGAGTCTTGACGTCCCACTAAACCTAATCGCTGTTGCTAGACGTCTTTGTGTTGTGAGAAGGTAACAATGACTTAATTTATGGACAACTAGAAACTTCAACGCCGCACATGCATTGTGCTTTTCTGATGTTAGCCCCATATCAGATAGGGTGAGAAACCAAGTGAGAATCATGTCAATTGTCAACAGAACTATTACTAGAGAAAGAAACAAATATGAAATACTGTAAACTACTAAGGTGTGATCTGCAATAAGTGGGATGAATATGCATTGGGATAAAATTATAATCCATCATATATCAAATATTTTCATAGCTGTGACAATAAACATTTTCATAGCTGGCTGAAATATTTTAATTTGTTATGCAAATATAATGGGACAAAGTTTAAACAGAAATAGAAGGTGAGGAAGGACACGACCAAAACACATGCACCAAAATTATTGTAATGGAAACTTTAAAAAAATCTGATGAACAGGACATTTTGTGGCTGCTTGAGTACAGACATGAGCTAAATTCGCCCTTGTTTTATTCTTGTCTGACGACACCAATCAACCTGTGACCACACAGGGCATCCTATATTTAGGTGCTGTGACAACACACTCCTAGCTGACATGTTAGGATTCAATATGTTCGAATTGTACAAGCACGGTGTCCAGTAGAGATGTTCAAGTATCTTTGATCAGTCTACAACTACGAGCCCGTCTTTAAGGCTATGTAGCAGATGTTGTAAGTTCTTTTTGTTTTTGCTTTTTAGCCCACTTGATCCCTTATACTATTTTGTTCATCTTCAGTCAAGATTTACTATTCCAATGCCTGAACACAGGTTGTGGCAATGTAAGATTCTTATTTTGAGACCATCACATTCTACGAGATAAAACATAAGATGGTCGCAGGATAAATAAGTTTCCTGTTGCAACAAAAAAAATGTAATTTAAAAGCTACATTATACTATTAATGAAGTATTGTATACAGCAGCATCACTGCCATATTAATAAAGATTTTAATTGTAATATTTCAATTTGAGGATTCTAATAGTCATCAACTATCTATTATATATATTTGACCAAGAAACAAAGTCACAACGTTTGCTCTCCAGGCCTAGAAATTCCTGTGTTAATCGGTGGAAAATAGAAAATGAAAAATTACCCACCACTGCCATTACAAAAATATTAGACCACCAAAATAGCCTTATACATGTTTTAAAAATTACCCACCACTACCATTAAAACAATAAGACTAAGATACCCTCCCATATTTTAATAAAATTACCCACCATTACCCCCTCTCTCTTCCTATGAGTCCTCCCATTACTAGAGGGAGCACCCATGATCTCAATAAAAGTTGAAGTAAAAATATTGTTAGATAACAATACATGCATTCTGAAAATTGTAAAATAAATAGTAAAAAGATATGAATTTTCATAATTCAATGTTATGTTTTATCAAAACTTAATCTTTATAACTAAATATCAAGACAAACCACACATTTGCGCGGGTAGGTTGACTAGTTTGACATGATATCGTTATTTATATTGTCGATATGGAAGACCGCAATGCAGCTTAGTGAATACCAGGAGTTTGTGATGTGCTGGTTAGCATTTCTATTTGTAAGCAAATACTGTTTTGGGCCTGTTGTATTTTGGCCTTGGGCCACGTGCCCATGCATGCATGTCGGCATTAGGGTTTGGCTTGCGGCTCCCCTATATTTGCACTCAACTCCTGTACTCGATTATTATTGCGTTGATTATATCCGCTCTCATGGTATCTCAGAGGGCTACGATCCCTCGCTTCCGGTAACTCTCTCGCGGTCGCCGGCCTTCCTCCCATACCCATCCGCCGTGTTCTCACTGACCGGCGTGTTCTCCAATCCCCGCCATGTCGTTGCCAGCCGAGGCGTCAGCCGCCGCCGCCAAGATCGCGGCCAAAAACGTGGAAAAGGAGGCCACTGTTCGCCTCCGTGATCTACAAAACGCGGCTGCCAAGGCAGCTGCCGATGCCAAGGAAGCCGCTTCTCGTGCCGACGAGGCCGCTCTCCGCCTCGCAGAATACGAAGACACTGAGGAATCCCAGCTCCATGCACAAGCTGTAGCCGTCTCCAACATCAAAACGATGATCCTCTTTGTGCTCGAGCAAACCTCTCCCACGTTCTTCCTGAACTCCCTCGCCAAGTATGCCCTTGATTGCTTGGTCTTGACTGATGAAGACTTATCCAAGGATCCCCACTGGCATCGCATGGATTGCACCGTAAAATTCTGGATGTTCAGCACTGTTTCTCCCAATCTTCTTGAGGCGGTTTCCACCTCGGTTCCGACCTCACAATCCCTCTGGCTTGGCCTTGCGGAGCAATTCATCGACAACAAAGAAACATGGGCCATCCTCCTTGATGCTGAGTTTCGGACTCTTGTCCAGGGAGATCTCTTGGTCACTGAACACTGTCAACGAATGAAGAGCATGGAAGATTCTCTCGGTGACTTGGGCGAGCCTGTCCTTGATTGCACACTTGTTCTTCAGGTTTTGCGTGGCCTCAACAACAAATTCTCCCAAATGGCGGCCCTTATCAAACGGACACGTCCGTTTCTGTTATTTCACGACGTGCGCGCCGATCTGAACATCGTAGAGGTCACCATGGCCAGCAAGGCCACTGCACCATCTGCTCTAGTGGCTACTACTCCTACCACGGTGGCTACTCCTATCGCGCCACTCGCGACACCACCTACAACTCCACCCGGCTCTACGTCGTGTCCGCCGGGTGGCAACTACAACTGTCGTGGACGCTAGCGGCCTAATGGGAACGAGGGTGGTGGTAGCGACGGATCTTATCGTCCTACCACTACGGCTTCGTGTGGCTCCTGGAACCCACTGACCGACACCTTTGTTGCCTGGCTAGGTCAGCCAGGTGGTTGGCTCCCTCCAGTTACTCCACTGCCACCACGACCCCAGGCTCATGTTGCTGGCTACACTGGCACCCGACAGCAGTCCTACGGTGCTCCTCAGGCCGCGCCACCTCAGCAGTCATGGGTGTGGGATCCCCAGCAGCTGGCCAACGCTTTCAACACGATGTGCTCAACCATCCTCCACCAAACTACGACTGGTACATGGACTCAGGTGCCTCCTCTCACATAGCTTCAAACTCCACCTCTCTCTCTCTCTCTCTTACTCCACTCCTCCCTCCCCCTTAACACCCTCTAATATTGTATTTGGTAATTGTTCCTTACTTCCTGTCGCACGTACGGACTCTTTTTCCTTTTCCATGACTAGACGCCCCCTACACCTTCACAATGTGCTTGTCTCTCCACACATAATTAAGAATTTAATTTATGTGCGTCGTTTCTCCATTGATAATCATTGTTCCATTGAATTTGACCCTTATGTCCTTTCTATGAAGGATCACGCAACGAAGAATGTGATCGTCAGGTGCAATAGTACCAGGGAGTTCTACTCTTTTAGTCCGCCTGCACGTCCGTATCTCCTGGCCGCCACCACTCCTCCTGCTGCCCTCTGGCACCGACGGCTTGGTCATCCTGGTCATGAGTCATTATCCCATTTAGATTCATCTTTAGATGATAATTGTAATAAATGTGAGTTGGATACCTTATGTCATGCTTGTCAATTAGGACACCATGTGCGTTTGTCTTTTGCAAACTCCTCTTCTCGAGCAACCAAGATTTTTTATTTAATTCACTATGATTTGTGGACCTCCCCTATCATTAGTGTTTCCGGATTCAAATATTATCTCATCATTCTTTACGATTGCTCGCACTACACTTGGACGTTCCCGCTCCGTTTCAAGTCTGATGCCATTTTCACTATTGCTAACTTTTTTTTTGCATATGTAGGCACACAGTTTAGCACCACCATTAAAGACGTCCAGTGTGATAACGGTCGTGAGTTCGATAATGCAACCATCCGCACTCTTCTGCTTACCCATGGTGCCTCTATCCGCATGTCGTGTCCCCACACTTCCCCTCAAAATGGTCGAGCTGAATGCATTATTCGCACCACCAACAACATTATGTGTTCCCTCATGTTTCAAGCGAGTCTTCCTGCTGCCTAATGGGTTGAAGCTGTCCACGCCGCAACATACCTTCTCAACCGCCTCCCAACCAAAACCCTTGCCTTCCAAACCCCATTCTTTTCTCTATATAGTCGCCAGCCCTCCTACAATGACCTTCATGTCTTTGGTGGCAAGTGCTACCCTAATCTCTCCGCCACTACACCTCATAAGCTTGCTCCTCGGTCCACATTGTGTGTTTTCTTAGGTTATCCTTCTGACCATAAGGGGTATCGTTGCCTTGATCTTGCCACAAACCGACTCATTACCTCCGGTCATGTCACCTTCGATGAGACCTCGCTTTCGTTTGCTGAACTCCCTGACCCATTACCTTCATCCAATCTCCCGTCACATCATCTTCGATGAGACCTCATTTCCGTTTGCTGAACTCCCTGACCCATTACCTTCATCCAACCTTGACTTTCTCTCGGAGTTTGACTATGTACCTAGTCCTGTTGGTCGTTCTTTGGTTGCAGGTATAGGTTTGGTGCCTCCCGCTGCCCCTGCTAGACATGTTCCACAGGTTGATGCCAGCGGGAACTCTCCCAGCTCGCCCGGGCCGGCGTCTGCACCACGTGCGCAGCCAGGCGTGGCCTCGCCCGCAGCCTCCCCAGAAGACTCATCTGTTGCAGCACCTGCTGCGGTGTCTTCTGGAGCCGCACCCGAGAGGACTCCTGCTGGGTCTGCCACGCATGAGCAACTAGAAGTGGCTTCGCCCGCGGACTCCCCTAGAGCCTCGACTGCACTCATTTCCTACGTGGCCTCACCAGCTATCGCGTCTCCTGCAGCTGCGCGTACTCTGCCGCCCCTACCGTGGTTGTTCCACCAATCTCCAATGATCGCGGTATGGTCACTCGCGACAAACAAGGATTTCGTCAGGCCAATAAGCTTTTTGGCATGCAAGTGAGTGCCTTGTTTCCACTACCCAAGACCTACTGTGGACATTGTTAGATCCAAATTGGCGTGATGCAATGATTGAGGAATTCACCGCTCTCCAGGCAAACAATACTTGGGATCTTCTACCGTCTCCATGAGACGCCAATATTGTCAACTGCAAGTGGGTCTACCGCCATAAGCTGCACCCTGGCGGCTCTCTTGATCGTTACAAGGCACGTTGGGTTCTTCGCGGTTTTACTCAGCACCCCGGCATTGATTTTGATGAGACTTTCAGTCCAGTTGTCAAGCCTCCTACTATTCGCACTGTCCTCTCCATCGCTCTTTCTCAGGGCTGGCCGATTCATTAGCTTGATGTGAAGAACGCTTTTCTTCATGGCACCCTTTCAAAGACAGTATATTGTGCTCAACCGACTGGTTTTGTTGACACTGCTCAACCTGATTATGTATGTCATCTTAACAAATCTTTATATGGTCTGAAGCATCCCCGTGCTTGGTATAGTAGGTTTGCATCATTTATTTGGTCCTTGGGTTTTATTGGTTCTCAGTCGGATACTTCCTTGTTCATATTTCGGCATGGTTCAGATACAGTGTACCTATTGCTATATGTGGATGACATAGTCTTTACATCTTCTTCAGCAGCTCTTACCGCAAAATTTTCTATGAAGGACCTTGGATCACCACATCATTTCTTGGGTATGTCTCTGCTGGTTTGTTTCTCTCCCGGCGCCATTACATGCTTGAGATCCTAAAGCGTGCTGGTATGTCTGACTGCAAACCTTGTACTACTCCTATTGATAGAGCTTTTTGCTATTTTTCCCATGAGTTGAGTGGGCTTCGCTGGAACGCCCACCGTTCGTGGGGCTTCTCTAAAACGTCCACCAGTACGTATGCCTCACCTCCCAAATGCCCATACATGTTTGATACATCTATTTTCTTTTCTTTTTCACTTTAACACATCGGGACATGACCAAAGTACCCCTTGCTCTAAAAAAATTTGCCTGGTCTACTGTAGCAAAAACATGCCCAGACTGCGCTCGTACTATAAGACAACTCTTTTGCATGCGTGTTCTGGCTAAAAAAGAAGAGGAAAATTATGACTTAAATGTAGGAGTGCAAAAGACGCATGCAAAAGAGCTGTCTAATAGTGAGTGCAGTCTAGGCATTTTTTTTGGCTACAGTAGCCCAGGCGAATTTTCTTTTTTTTAGAATGAGGGGTACTTTGGTCATTTCCTAATGTGTTAAAGTGAAAAAGAAAAAAAATGGATGTATCAAATAGGTATGGGAATTTGGGAGGTGAGGCATGTGTACTCGTTGGCGTTTTAGAGAAGCCCCACGAGCGGTGGGTGTTTCAGCGAAGCCCACCGAACTCGTGGGCAAAATAGCAAAAAGCTCTGATTGATACGAGTGCCAAACATTCTCCGGATGGTAAACATGTTGCTGATGCTACACATCTTCGTGGTCTCGCTGGTACCCTTCAGTATCTCCCTTTCACACGGCTAGACATTGCATATGCTATTCAGCAGATTTGTCTTTTCATGCATGATCCTAGTGAGCCTCACTTGGCACTTGTGAAACGTGCTCTGCGTTATCTTAAGGATACTTTGGCTTATGGTCTTCATCTCCATTGTTCGTCGTATTCGTAACCGGTTGCTTATTCAGATGCTGATTGAGCAGGTTGTTCTGAGAGTCGTCGCTCAACTTCAGGTTATGTTGTTTTTCTTGGTGATAACCTTACATCTTGGTCCTCTAAGCGCCAGGCCACGCCGTATCTCGATCCAGTGCTGAGGTAGAATATAGAGCTATTGCTGAGACCTGTTGGCTGCGTCAGTTGCTTGCTGAACTCCACTGTCCTCTTCGTCGAGCTACCTTGGTCTACTGTGACAATGTCAGTGTTGTCTATCTCTTGACTAATCCCGTGCAACATCAGCGCACGAAGCATATCGAGATCGATCAACAGTTTGTTTGGACAAGGTCGCCACCGGTACAGTTCGTGTTCTTCACGTGCCCACGGCGTCTCAGTATGCAGATATCTTCACGAAAGGATTGCATTCCTCCGTCTTCACCGAATTTCCTTCCAGTCTCAATGTGCATACTAGTGTCTAGTTCCGCCATTTTGACTGCGGGGGTGTGTTAGCAAATACTGTTTGGGCCGGTTGTATTTTCGCCTTGGGCTACGTGCCCATGCATGCACGTCAGCATTAGAGTTTGCCTTGGGGCTCCCCTATATTTGTACTCAACTCCTGTACTCTATAATTATTGTGTTGATTATATCCGCTCTCACTATTAATTCATATAATGTCGAACAGGTGGAAGAAGCTTGGGAATGAACAGGGTTGTTTGCTCCTTCATGGCTCCATGCATCTTATTAAATTAAGGAAAAAGTCCATTTTAACACTTTTTGATAATTTGCATTTTGTAATATACTATATTGTACAATGGAACTAATAATTTTTGTCCATATGCAGGGGCTCCTCAATACAATGCAAAATCTGTTTCCAAACATTGAGCACAAAATGTGTACAAGACACATTTATGCTAATTGGAGGAAGAAGTTCAGAGACCAGTCTTATAAGAAGCCCTTTTGGAAGTGTGCAAAGGCCTCTTCAGTGCCATTTTTCAACTTTTGCAAAGCAAAGCTGGCACAGCTAACTCCTACTGGTGCACAAGAGATGATGAACAATAACTCAAAGCATTGGAGCAGAGCATGGTTTAACCTTGGATCTTTTTGTGATAGTATGGATAATAACATGTGTGAAAGCTTCAACAACTGGATAATAGATGTGAGGGCTCATCCAATATTCTCTATGTTTGAGGGTATAAGGACTAAGGTGTTTGTGAGGATACAACAAAACAAAGGCAAATCTAGCAACTGACCAGGATGAATTTGTCCTAACATCCTAAAAAACATGAACAAGTACATCGATCAAGCTCAAATTTCCTCTGCAATGTGGAATGGCAAAGATGGATTTGAAGTAAAAGAAAAGGATAAGAGGTACAAAGTGGACTTAGAGGCAAAAACTTGTTCTTGTAGGTACTGGCAGCTAGCTGGGATCCCTTGTGCTCATGCCATTACTGCACTATTCGTTAGCTCCAAGAACCCAGAAGACTACATAGCTGATTGTTACACTGTTGAGGCATACAGCAAAACTTATGAGCACTGCATGCTACCAATGGAGGGTATGGAACAGTGGCCACCAACCGACCATCCTAATCCAACACCACCAGGATATGTCAAAATGCCTGGCAGGCCAAGGAAGGAGAGAAGAAGACAAGAAGGTGAGATTAGAAAGGGCACAAAACTGTCAAGGGAAGGTCTGAAAAGTAAGTGCAGCAAATGTCACAAAACAGGTCACAACACAAGAACTTGTCCAGCAGCTCCTAGAGGAAACAACATGAGAAGGACCCTTGAGAGAGCTAAAGTGGTAACCTGTAACAACCTGCCATGTAAACATAATTCACCTTCTATTGTTACCTACTATATCTTTGTTCCAGGTTTTTGACTATACGAGGCCACAGAAGAGCAGAAGGAAAGATGGAAAAAGCAGCAGCTAAGTTGAACAAGTCAATAGGCCAAAGAAGAGGGGAAGGAAAGGTGGAGCAAGCAACAACGAGGTTGACATTGCTTCACAAAGCAGTGTCACTACCCCTACCCAAATGAAGAAGACCATTCCTGCAAAGACAAAGCAAGCTCCTGCCAAGAAGAAGACATCTTTTGCCAAGAAATAGCTTCTATGGAGAGTTATTTGTCACTTTACGCGTAGAGATTTTGGAACTTAAAGTTAGTGTTAGTCCTTGTTTTACTGTCAGTTTAGTCAATCTGGCAAGTTATTTGTCACTTTTGAGTTCAGTTCAGTTTTGCTATGTTTGCAATTGTTTCTGGATTGCAGTGAACTAGTCAATTATCAGAGTCACCTTTGATTTCAGTTCTGTTATATGCTGTTTAGTACAAAAATCATGAAAGAAATTTGAAGTCACAAAAGCTTTAACATTACTCAATGATCATTGAAATTCCAGTTGTACACATTACACAACAAAACCTATTCTCACTGCCATGCTAACTGCAACAGACTTCTTCCTAAGCTCTCTCTTTACTTCTTGAAATTATATAGGCGACTGCAACACTAACATCCTTCTTCCACTGCAATGCTTATTGCCACATTGTCATCCTTCTAGCCATAAACCATTGACAACAATCAATCCAAGCAAATTGAAAAACAAAACAAAAATTGAAGGATGCAGTAGCACCAAAGGCTATTGCTGCAGTAGCACCACAGGCTGCCCAGGCTCTCCCGCGCCACCGGGTCCAGTCGTCACAGGGCACCTTGCCGGAGCCTAGGATCTCGACGGCGCCCAGCCCCTCTGCACCAGCTCGCATCACCATCTGCTGCACGTGATGTTGGAGACCGCACTCTCTCCGCCGAGGTAGAGGCGGCACAAGTCGGCACATCCGCTGAGCTAGGGGTCCTCGTTGGTGCCGGCACCACTGATGTGGGAGACGACCCAGGCGGCGGGCAGCGGGGGCAGGGCGCTCGGGCGTGGCATAGACACTACTGAATCTAGCGGCTGTCTTAAGGGAGAGGTCAGAGTCGAAGGAGGCGTGCAGAACAGAACCGAGAGAAACAGGGGAGCCGGCGGCTGGGGAGGCAATGACGTCTCACAGACCACATCAGCGCCGACGTGTCTTCATTAAATCCCTAAACCGGATCCTAGTCAGACAAACCGGATTAGGGAGGGCATCAAAGGCGAAAAGTGCTCTGGTTTCCAAATCGTGGGGGTTAAGCAGACTAAAACATAGCACATGGGGTTAAACAAACAATGGTCATAGCACAGGGGAGTAAAATGGAATTTTTCCTTAAATTAAATGACTCACATCGACTTGCCCTGTTCTACCCAATTATGGTTTTACGGATCTTCTTTGTCTCAGCCATGTCATTATTAAGTAAAATGATACCTATAGATAGGGAGGAAATAGAGGTGATCAGAAGAACAAGCATAAGAATGCCCAGTCGCGTTGGCGGTAGGACTCGCGTCAGCTGATTGGCAGGGGACGGGCTCAACATTTGGGAATCTGGGTCAGGAAGCGCGTGCTCAACGGAGGACTTGTTAGAGTGCGGCCCGGCTCGTCGTACCCATGAGCCCTCGCCGCCAGCCCAGGTCGCCGCCTCCTCCCTGCGAGTCTATCGCTATGTCGTCATGGTTACAACAGCGGCTCTCCTCACATATTAATGAGGAGCCCGGTTACAGAGTTCGACACAAACTCTACACCCTACCGCTAGTACAACTCGAAGTTCTAAGCGTAACCAAACTTATACATGGTATTCGACACATATTCAATAGGACGTTAAACGAGGCAGCTGCAAAGAACTCGTCCTGGCAGAACAGAGCGCGACAGCGGGGCCGATGATGTCGAGCCGGAGAGGACGATGGGGTAATGGCAAAGGCAGTGACAGGCCAAAAAATAGGCGGCACGAAGCATGTGTGCAGTAACAAGATCAGTCAGAGACTGAGAAACCACCCACGGTTTAGATAGGTAGAGATGTTGTTATATGTCGATTACTGACTTATTGTTACTAACACGAGCCGCACAACACTAGTTCAGACTTGCGGACCAGATTCAAAGTGGAAATGCGATTTCAGACCAAGAACTAATCGGTGCAAGTTGTTAACTGAATAGTAAGATCTTCTTGAGGTAAAAGGCTCGAATCCCAGAAAACTTTAAAAAAAATATGTAAGTTAGAAACATACCACGTAAGAAAGCAAACAATCAACTGCATCGTACAAGCTTTCCCCTTCTATGGGATCTTCTACAACTTTGGGAGAAATCTTCGATATTAAGAATAGTGCCTGATGAAATCAATTTAAGGGTAAATATTAAGAAAATTTCGATATGAATTAACTTATTGTAATTATTAGACACCCTCTATATCACCATACGGACGTCATGTAATTTGAATCCAAGTAAAAAAACAAATGCAATTGGTGACATATAATGACATTGTAAGGATGAAAACCGTAGCAATTTTTTGCCTTTCTAAAATCGGGCACAATTGTAAGAAGTGAATTGTACTTGCCTTAAGTGCTTCGGCAGTACAATCAGATACAGACCATCCATTATCTACTGACGAAAGTGTCCACGAACCTTTTGATCTGTGGCGGAAGAACTTTTCATAGTCAGGAAGATTCTCACGGACCTAGGTACAAGAAAAATGAAGCATGTCAGAAATTGCTATGAGATTATTTTATACACGGTTGAAGAATGAAAACTTGTTAGGTAACACTGAACCTGTGATTTTTTTAAGAACTCATGAGCTTTCTCAAGTGATGGAGCAATCTCCTTAACAAGGTTTGTTGAGCAATAAGCTTGAACAATTAAAACTGTTTCCCATGTTTGAGCGCCATCATACCACTATATATCACAAAGAAATTTTTAGGACCAAGAAACAGTTTCCCTTCCATTGAAAGATAAACAGCAACTTTATAAATAGAGTGTTGGACTCCTATGACTGTGTCCTTTGTAATGACCGCTCAGAGAAACTTTGATGCATCTGCTCTTTGAGTGTAGGTTCAGTACCCTCTGTTGGAATGAACATGGGATCACCTGTAATACCAATCTGGAGCCAGACAGAATGTTGTTGCAAGCACGAAGGAATTTCAGATCAAGCATTTTCAGAGAAGTGCTCATAGTTGGGTGTTGGGTTGTTTGGTGCCACAAAAACAACATCATTTTTTATAACAAACCTAAAGTCTCTCTTGAGAGTAAAGCAACACATTAAGGAAGAGCTCTCTTTGGCAGCATTGAAAGCCAAGCCAAATTACAAAGCAGAATACGGAAATTGGAAAATATACTACCTGTGACTTCATGCCATCTTCTGCAATCCATAAACAATCGTAGATCCTTGCTAGATGAAGCTTTAATGAATCTGAATTTGGATTTTCGATCCAACAACAAATCATATTTAGTGCCTACAAAGGAAAAAAATAAACCCGAGATTAGTTGTAGATCAAGTTGTTCTGGACCAAAACTATTTTATGATAATAAATAATAATTGTCACCATTTTATCATTAAAATCTGAATGCATTTTAACTTTGGAAAACACCCCCCAACATCATACCTTAAGAACACAACGGCATTGTTAAAGTTTCCCTGGACTCCAGACTCCTACGGGAAGGCTATAGAATAGTAGGTGAAATATGTATCCCTACAGCATTTCTTAGGAAGCACTTTGATAGGAAGGTCAGAGTAACCTATACATTGTTTTCTGGGTAAAATGATAGGAAAATACTGTTTTGTTTCCCTAGGTACAAATGTCATAAGGAAACTGTCTGACATGGCAAAAAGATCATTGATGTGTAAGGCACCTATCCCAACTATTGTAATATCCCAAATAGTTATTCAAAATAGTTTTTAAAAGTGAAAACGTTTGACCAAAAATTGACTTTTTGAACCATTCGTCGGATGAACTATCGGAGACCGTGATGCATATATCTCATAGAGACGATTTTGGTTTGCTACTCACATACTTAAATTGGAGAAGTATAAAGTTGGTGGTGAGTCTTTTTATTTCAACCATTGGGTCTTCACTGATTAGGTCACATGACCTTTGCTATTTATCTTTCCTCAGAATATTCTTCGAAAATCTGTCAAACTTTTGGAACATTCAAATTGAACTGCCAGAACAATAAAATTGTACTATTGTAACAATCAAAATACACGGTTGGACAATCATGCATTAAACTACCATAAATTTTAATGTTCTAGAAGTACATTTTTGTAGTGTATTTGATTTTCCTAGTAGTGTATTTTCTTTGTTCCAATAGTGCATTTATTTGAACCATTATCTGCCACCAAGTTGCTGTCTTTGAGTGCTTTTCCCGGTTGCTACTGCTTGTTGCCTCAGAGCCGTGGACTTGTGCCATCAGGGACAATGGAAGGGCAGAAGGATCATACGGTAGTGCTTCCAGCAATGATGCGTTTACAGCTGCAAATGCTTTGCCTACTGCCTTTCTTATTGCTGTTGCAGCTTTACAATTATGACAGGAAGATAGAAAAAAGGTCAAGGAAGCTAAGGGAAGGTGAAAGAACAAATTCCTTGAGACTGTCAATGAATTTGTTATATCGACTGCAAATTTAGGTTCATAGTGATAGATAAGCTTGTGTGGGGGTTACAAACAATAGGACTAACCACAACCATTTTTATTTCTTACTATCCTTTGGTTGTTGGTCCATTTAGTCTCTTAGTATCCTTTGTTGGTTGTTACACTAGACACTTTGTTTCTTAGTATCCTTTGTTTTTGGTTGGTTGTTACAACTCCTAACATTGCCTATATAAAGGAACCAAGGCAGCTGCTATAAGCACTGCAAATCATTCACAACATCAAGTTTTCAGCTTGTGTTTTAGTTCTTAGTTCCAACAATTGGTACCAGAGCAAGGTGTGAGTTTTGGTGAGGATGTCTACCTCGTCCACTCACCGGAGAGCCACCGTCGCTGCTGCTGCTACCGCCGATGCTGAGGCTCGTGAGGCGCGCATCGTTGCGGCCGAGCGAACGGCACAACACGCGGCTGAAGCTGCGCGTGCCGCGGTTGCTGCAGCCGAGGCTGCCGCCGCTGCCGCTGCTGCCCTGCGCCGAGAGGAGGACGATGAGGAGGTGCTGGACGCGCCGCGGGACCTTCACAGGAACCGTAGGGCATCTCCGTCCCCTATCCGCCGCCGCGGCCAACGTGTTCGTCGCAGCGACTCACCGGTCGTCCAACGCGTCATCAAGGAGTCCGGCGGGAGCACACCGTGGCCCATGCTCACCAAAACGAACTACAACGACTGGAGCTTATTGATGAAGGTGAAATTGCAGGCACGTCAGCTGTGGGACGCCGTCGCCTACGGGGATGTTGAGTTCCACGAGGATCGGCTGGCGCTCGACACAATCCTGGCCTCTGTCCCACCGGAGATGGTCTCCTCTCTCGCGGACAAGCCCTCCGCCAAGGATGCCTGGGACTCCATCGCCGTGTCGCGCATCGGCGTCGACCACGCGCGGAGGGCCACTCTGCAAAGGTTACGTCAGGAGTGGGACCGCCTCGGCTTGAAGCCCGGGGAGGACATCGACGACTTCACGCTCCGCCTCAACGGTCTGGTGCAGCAGCTAGCAAGGCACGGCGATGGCGACATCAACGAGCAGAAGGCGGTCGAAAAGCTTCTCCGCGTCGTCCCCGCCAAGTACACACAAATCGCTCCGTCGATAGAGACCCTCTTGGATCTCTCGACCCTGTCGATTGAGGATGCAGCGGGTCGGCTCAAGGCCGTCGACGGTCGGGACGAGGCGCCCTCCGTCGACCCCGTCTCCATAGGTGGCAAGCTGCTCTACTCCGGTCAAGGACCAACGCCGACGGCCCCGCAGGAAGGACAAGTCCGGCGGTGGTGGTTCTGCTAGGCAGGCTGGCGGTTGTGGTACTGGTCGCGGCGGAGAACACAAGGCGACCCGTGATGACCGGTGCCTCAATTGCGGCCGCCGCGGGCACCGGGCCAAGGACTGCAGGCAGCCCAAGCGCGGTGCGGCTCATCCGGCCCAAGCAGATGATGATCATGAACCATCACTGTTTTTGGCCCACGTGAGCCCGGAGTTTCAGCCCACGCAGGTGGGTTTTGATGCAACCCTAGCCTCCCTTGCCTCCAGCTCCACGCCGCCACCCGCTCCATCCGGCTCCGCGCTGCTCCACCTCGACGAGACGCATGCACGCGTCTACCTCGGCACCGACTTCGGTGGTGACAAGCTTGAAGGATGGTACCTCGACAGCGGCGCCACCCACCACATGACCGGCCGCCTCGAGCACTTCTCCGACCTAGATCGCAGCGTTCAAGGCTCCGTCAAGTTCGGCGATGAGTCTGCGGTCGAGATATGCGGCGTGGGCTCCGTTCTATTCGAGGCCAAAACCGGTGAGCACAAGCTGCTCCATGGAGTCTACTACATCCCGGCCCTGCGGAACTCCATCATCAGCCTCGGCCAGCTCGACAAAGGTGGCGCAAAGGTGGTGATCGACCAAGGGGTGCTCCGGATATGGGACTCGCGGAGCCGTCTCCTCGTCAAGGTCAACCGTGGGAGCGGGATGCTCTACATCCTCCGTATGAGGGTCACCCGACCAGTCTGCCACGCCGCTCGACGCAATGATGATGCCCGGCGCTAGCATGAGCGGTACGACCACCTCCACTTCGACGCGCTAGGCAAGCTTGGGCGTAAGGAAATGGTACGAGGGATGCCGCGGATCGACCACGTCGAGCAGCTCTGCGACACCTGCGTGATGACCAAGCTCAAGCGGTGTCCTTTTCCCCGTGAGGCCAAATACCGCGCGGAAAATCCATTGGAGCTTGTTCACGGTGATCTCTGCGGCCCCATCACGCCGGCAACACCTGGAGGACGACGCTTCTTCCTGCTGCTTGTGGATGACGCCTCACGGTACATGTGGGTCGTCCTTCTCCCGACGAAGGCGGCTACCGCGGACGCCATCAAGCATGTAAAGCAACAGCAGAGAAGGAGTGCAGCCACAAGCTCCGAGTGTTACGCACCGACAATGGCGGTGATTTCACCGTGACCGAGTTTGTTGCTTATTGCATGGAAGAAGGGATCCAGCGGCACTACTCCGCGCCGTACTCGCCGCAGCAGAACAGCGTTGTCGAGCGTCGCAACCAAACCATCGTCGCTACTGCCCGTGCCCTGCTCAAACAACGCGGCATGCCGGCAGAGTTCTGGGGTGAGGCCGTGATGACCGCGGTACATTTGTTGAACCGGTCACCGACCAAGGGCCTAGAGGGCAAAACCCCATACGAGGCCTGGCATGGGCGCACGCCGGCGGTCGGACACCTGCGAACGTTCGGCTGCTTGGCGTACGTGAAGGAGCTCAACCACGTCGGCAAGCTGGAGGACCGGAGCAAGCCCGACGTCTTCATCGGCTACGTCGAGGGTGCCAAGGCCTACCGCATTCTCGACCCGGTGACCCGACGCGTGCGCACATCACGCGACGTCGTGTTCTATGAAGGGCGCGGCTGGGACTGGAGCAAGGACACCAGCCGCGGCTCGGCGGCGACAACAAGCGACTTCACCGTCGAGTACTTGCAGCTTGCAAGAGCTGGGGGAGCTGGCAGACACTCATCGTCATCAAGTTCGCATGCACCGTCGACACGGACCATGAGCCATGGCATCGCTTCGGGCTCAACATTACGCTCTACCACGCCACCGACCACACCGGCAGCTGATCCAGTACCTGGTGGCATGCGCACTCCCGTCCTAGTGACGCCATTGGAGAATGATGAAGACCGCACCGACGTTGCGCACAATGACACTCCTCTGCACTACCGCACCATGAGCGACATCCTCGACGAGCAGCCGGCACCCGGGTTCGTGCAGCGGAACATCGACGCCGAGCTACACCTGACGCACACAGGCGAGCCTTGCTCATTCGCGGAAGCTAAAGGTGATGCGGCCTGGCGCGCAGCAATGCAACAGGAGATGGACTCCATCGAGCAGAACCACACGTGGGAACTTGTCGACCTGCCGGCTGGCCATCGCCCAATCACTCTGAAATGGGTGTTCAAGCTCAAGAAGAATGAGGCAGGGGAGGTGGTCAAGCACAAGGCACGGCTTGTCGCACGCGGTTTCGTCCAACAAGAAGGGATCGACTACGACGACGCGTTCGTGCCCGTGGCCCGCATCGAGTCCATCCGCATCCTCCTCGCCCTTGCTGCCCAGGAGGGGTGGCGCGTCCACCACATAGACGTCAAGTCGGCGTTCCTCAACGGCGATCTGAAGGAGGAGGTGTACGTGCGACAGCCACCCGGATTTGTCATTGCCGGCCAAGAGAACAAGGTTCTACGGCTGCGCAAGGCACTCTACGATCTACGACAAGCCCCGCGCGCATGGAACGCTAAGCTAGACAGCACCCTCAAGGAGATGGGCTTCCAGCAGAGCACACACGAGGCGGCGGTATACCGGCGTGGCCACGGCTGCTCCGTTCTGCTGGTGGGCGTCTACGTCGATGACCTCGTCATCACTGGCACCAAGGAAGAAGAAGTGAAGGCATTCAAGGCGCAAATGAGGGCCACCTTCCGGATGAGTGACCTTGGCCCTCTTACCTTCTACCTTGGCATCGAGGTTTGGCAGGACAACGCCGGCATCTCGCTTCGCCAAGCTCGCTACGCCAAGCACATTGTCGAGTTGGGCGGCCTGTCCGGATGCAATCCAGCCCACACTCCAATGGAGGAGCGGCTCAGGCTGAGTCGTTATAGTGAGGCAGAGGAAGTGGACCCGACACGAGTATCGGCGCATCGTCGGCAGCTTGCGCTACTTGGTTCACACCCGGCCGGACTTGGCGTTCGCCGTCGGGTACGTGAGCCGGTTCATGGAACGGCCAACAACCGAGCACCAGCAAGCTGTCAAGCGTATCCTGCGCTACATCGCGGGCACTTACGACTACGGTCTACACTACTCGAAGAACCCCGGTGCTGCACACTTCATCGGATACTGCGACAGTGACCTCGCCGGTGACATCGACACGAGCAAGAGCACGAGCGGCACGCTGTTCTTACTCGGAAATTGTCCTGTCAGCTGGCAATCACTCAAGCAACGAGTGGTGGCGCTCTCAAGCTGTGAAGCAGAGTACATCGCCGCCACCTCAGCCGCCACACAAGCACTCCGGCTAGCTCGGCTTTTGGGCGAATTACTCGGCAAGAGGCCCGAAGCAGTCGAGCTTAGGGTAGATAGCAAATCTGCCCTCGCACTGGCCATGAACCCTGTCTTCCATGAGAGAAGTAAGCATATCCGCATCAAGTACCACTTCATCAGGAGCTGCTTGGAAGAGGGGAGCGTCAAGGCCAACTACATCAATACCGTGGACCAGCTTGCTGACATCCTCACCAAGTCCCTCAGGCGAGTGAAATTTCTTGAACTGAGAACTCGCATCGGTCTGGTTCACCACAAGTCGGCGACAACACACAAGGCTTAGGGGGAGATTGATAGATAAGCTTGTGTGGGGGTTACAAACAATAGGACTAACCACAACCATTTTTGTTTCTTACTATCCTTTGGTTGTTGGTCCATTTAGTCTCTTAGTATCATTTGTTGGTTGTTACACTAGACACTTTGTTTCTTAGTATCCTTTGTTTTTGGTTGGTTGTTACAACTCCTAACATTGCCTATATAAAGGAACCAAGGCAGCTGCTATAAGCAGTGCAAATCATTCACAACATCAAGTTTTCAGCTTGTGTTTTAGTTCTTAGTTCCAACACATAGAATCTCTGGTAACCTCCAATTAATTCTTAGTTTGCGGATGGCTTCAGTTTGAGGAATCACATCTGGAATCCGGAACCAGTAGACTTTCCAGTTAGTTTTTTTTTTCAAAACAAGAAATTTCTGCGGAGTAGAATTCATTTCAAAACTGGTATTTATGGGCTAGGAAGTAGAGCCAATAAAAAAAGTTTCTGACCTACACTTTTTATCTTTGAAATTGTTTTGGAGGAACTGTAGATTTAGTACTGCTGGTACAGACCACAATTTTTGCGTCTTAAGCGATGTCTTCAATTTTGATTAATGCTTTGGCCGAATTAGCAAAAATGGGTGGTAAGTATAGTTGTGCAAAATTTTCCGTAAATGTTGGAAATGTGCTTATCTGTTGGTGAAGTAAATCAAAAGTAATGAACTAAACACATCGAGTACACCTGATATTCTGTTAAGTTCTTAGCTATCAGTGAAATAGGGTTTTCTAGCCTTTTCTTCGAATAAAGTGCATAAATAGGTCTAGGAGACTTGTTCTAGCCAGACTTTGGTTTGTTTCTAAGGCTGTGATGGTGATGATGGTAACAATAAGAGTCCTGGAGAAGACTATCTATGCAAAGATTATTGATACGACTATGAAGGATCTGACTGTGAAGGTAATGATGATTTCAATGGCGATGGTGATGGGGACTATGAGAACCATGGAAGTCCTTGTGATGAAGATGACGATGGCAACGACGACGACGACGATGATGATGGTTACTAGTGATGGGTACATATGCCATGCTTAGCAATGGGAGGTCTCATGAAAATAAAAAACTAAAGTCCATGAGTCACACGTTGCATTTTAGATACATACATCATTTTATTTACTACATTATGAACATTTAGTAGTATCATGTTAGCATGACAAAGATTATTTTGATTTTGAATTGACACTTTTGTACTATTAATTTAATCATTGTAGGTAACACTTGGATTGCATCACAATATCTATTTTTTGAGTGGCATGTATTTTGAAAAATAAAAGGTTTATTTGTAATAAAAAAACTGTTACATACACATCTAGGATGGTCCTACAAAACTATCGATAGCTATTGTGGCTGCGGGGTATAGAAAATAGTCGGGACCTAAAACAGCCGACCCTGTTAAATAGCTGGTGGTTCATTAAATACCATGGAAAACACTTACCCCAAGGGTAACAAAACTTTCCGGAACTGAAATAGGCGAGAATGCTAAATAACTGACGGTTAATTAAATACCATCAGGAACATTTATTTCGAGGGGATACAAAACCTTTACCAAATGAAGTACATCATTGGGTGTTGGTAGACCTTAGCCAATTTCCAACCCTCAGGGAATGAGGGAATTCCCGACGTCGACTAATGAATTCAATGATTCAAAAAAAAACTAGGAGATACCTCCCACGGTTTACGCTCAGGGATTTGATTTCCCGAGGTTTTACCTTAATGGCCGAGAATTTATATACTGTCAGCCTAGATTGGATTTCTAGTAGTGGTAGTTGATCCTCTCGATAAGGCAGTTTATTTTATTTTTATTTGGTTCACCATCATGTTATTCTACTATTGTACTAGATGCAAGACCTGACACCGCTGCCATTTCTTAGACAGATATTCTAGGTTGTTTCAAAGTTATGGGATTGCATGCATTAGGATGAGAAATGTCCTTCAGCCACAAAGATGGACGATCTGAACCTACGATTTCGACCTTGGAAGATATGCTTGGATGACATGTGTTGCCACAAAGTTGGAAGATATGGTTGGATGACATGAGGTTTCTCTATTATATTAAGCAATACAAGAAAAGTTGAAGTTGTTTTTTGCGATTAAAAAGGCGTTGGGGGAACGTTATGGTATGCCGACAAAGACGTAAAAGTGACATTTTTCTTTGGTTGAGAAACTTAAAGTAACCAGATCACACTCCTGCAAATATATATTACCTTGGTGATGGGACATAAGTTGACATAATTTGTATTTTCATCTTCATAATGGACATGTTTCATGATCTCTTTCAAAGCCACATCTCTTAGTTTATTAGCTGGCCAATGATTCAGCATTGGTTCCACAATTTTATTAACGCAAGTCCATATAACATTTTGTACCAGTGATCGCGGGTAGTGAAGGTCTTCCTGCACAACAGAACAAAATGACATAGGATCAAACATTTAAAATCAATTTTCTTCTATTTATTAGTGTATCCATGTGGAAAGTAGAAGCACTATGATAGTTAAATCATTCACGAGATGTCCTTATAACATGTAGTTCATGCTTAAAATAATGTGGCTGGCAATAGGAAAACGAGTCAAAATCAAACCTTGGCACAACTACGACGAGCTTTCTCCCAGTTGATCTCATTGTATGGTAGATCGTAGAGTTCATCTCTTAGTGATAATATTGTTGGTGTAACTGGCCCAACGAATTTCTTTCCATATAGATAAGCCATTGGCATGTATACCATCCGGGTAAATACCCAAAACCGTCCTGTGGAGCAAATATTTGAGTTAATTAATAAAATATGGTCACAACAATAAACAAAAAGCATGGAAGCTCATGATATCGGGGAACAAATAACTATATACAACTATCCACAGCTCTATACAATAAATTTATCAGTGACCATCAGGTATACACGAAAGTTGTTTTTGAATCTAATTTTACTTGCATTTAGAATGGATACATTATGTGATAGAATTGGAGGTATTCAATTTAAATATATTGGATGTTTAGAGCCTTCCCAAAGAAGTACTTATGTTTGTCTCATCCATCTTTATCCTGATAGAAGGTATGTATTTTTATATCAATACTAAAAAGTCAGGCTATATGGGATCAATTATTAATCCTCTTTTGCAGCATAATTAAAGTAGTATTGTAACTTGAAATGTATTTTGGTGCAGTATGAAACAGCCACCTGGATGAATTGGAAGAAAATGTGGCACAAGCCACAATTCTGGGACGAGCGAATCATTTCCAGACCAATCATACAAACCGACCACCTTCATTTGAAGTAGACTGTCTTAGATTGTGAATAGTAGTTTATATCAAACGGTAACAAACTTATCTAATACATATATTGAAAAAAGACTATGGATTCAAGACATCGACAATTGCTAACATCTGTAGAAGTAATTAATAAAGGAAAAAAGTTTCTTTCAGGGTTAAAAAGATCCATTGTAAATTAATTGAGTTACCCTTGAATCGCCTTTTTTTCATACCCCAATAATTGAAATAATCTAGAATGCAGTGGCTTTGTTTCTATGATCATTTCCATATTATGGTTGATACGGGCTACTGCTGGATATGGTGCATGATTGAGGATGATTACTGTAACTTTGGACAATTATTACAGTGTTTATATACTCCACAGTGGTTTGAGTGAAAACAAACCCGACAAAGTTAAGTAAAAATTCAATATGGAAGTTTAAGAATTAACTTTTATCTATTTTCTTCATTTTAATGAACGCAATACAAGAAATTATGCTCAGGTATGTGCATATATACTTATCCTTTGCATGAACTCAGATCTAGCTATTCCTGCGATACTATTTCTTACACAGAACAAGGCTGTGATTTTAGACAACAACACTCATATGGAAGAATTAATATTTTATTTAATACTATGATTGATTTCATTTCAGCATCATACCGAGAGCCATATCTTTCCCCATTGTGGTATTGCAGCTGCACTTCCATGAGATAAAATCCATTCACGTCCTTTTGTCAATGCATCATTCGTGGATGGCTGACCAAGAAGCCTTAACGTAGCATAGTTTAAACATGAACCAAACATAGTGCTTGGCCCCACCTCGTGTGTGCCCCAACCACCATCCGCATTCTACATTGGTTTAGGAAAATATTACTTACTTTTTCATGTTCCGCCAAAAAAAAAGTACTTGCCCAATCTCTTGTCGCACCAACTATATGAAAAGAGTATTGTGCGACATTAATGTAGTACAATAATATTGCTAGTGCATGCCTGATGGTTATAAATGTGACGAGACATCTCATATTGATGTTCTGTGGATAGGATAGCATCGAGTGATCCAGTCACATACAACGCGAATACCTGAGAAAATCCAGAATATACATAATTCGGGTAAGCATATTTATTGACTGTCACGGACTGTTTAATGCTATATGAATCCTGACCTCTGTCCGTACGTAAGTGCTGGAGCATACAGTATGAAATACTTTATGATAAAATAAATGACTAAAGCTCGTTTAGTGAAACAGATATAATTACAGTACTTTCTCCTAGCAATACCCATCAAACCACTACAACAGTCATTATTAAAATATTACACATTTATTAGAATTCTGGGGAAAGCGTTATACGTACGGTGATAGGGATAACGATCATGAGACCGCTGATATCGCTAGGCCAATGACCATCGTGCGCTTGCAGAGCAGAATGCAGAGTAAGGGCTCGCTTCAGTGATCTTAATATGACCTCTTCTGTGACTTCGTCACTCTCTACCAGTTTGATAGCTGCAATATCCACCTGCTGTAGACGGTTTTGTTTTGCATGCTGCAATGTATATTCGTAGAAGACAATAATGTGATAACTTTGAGAGAGAACTTTTAAACCAACTCATAATATAACAGAAAAATTGGCATCTATCTTATATATACTAATTAGAGACTCCTTTTGAAGCTTCCACATTAATCATGAAAAAAATCCTAGAACTTCTCACAAAAAAAGAAAAACATCAAGCCATCGAATTTGATACCGAGAAACCATGACCGTACATCAAGCACCAAAAGATCCTAGAAAAGGAGTCCATATTTTTCATAATACTAATAAGAAAGACCATATTGGTGTGGCATTGTCCGAACCAACAAACCATAGGCAGGAAACATACGTGATAAAAAAAAAGACTCCATATTTTCTAAGAGATCCTAAAAAAAGATTCCATGGTTTCCTATAGAAATATGTGGCGTGGCAGAGTCCAACAAAGCAATGTATAGGATACGTGAAAAAGGGTCCATACATGTTTTCTATAGAAATGTTTGATGTGGTAGAGTTGTTTTCTATATAGAGACGTGTGGCGCGGCAGAGGCCAATAAAAAAGAGTCCATATTTTCTTTCATATATGTTCCATACAAACGTTTGGCATGGTAGAATCTCAACCAACAAAGCATAGAAAGAAAACATACGTAAATTAGAATCAGACAATACATATGATATATATTATGATCAAACAAAGAAATCTCAAGCCTTCAATTGCTTTCGTCGTCATGATCACCATGGATGGGTTCGACGCCAAGGCACAGTACTCGATGAAGATAGGCAAGCATCCATGGCTCCATGACTTTCTATCCAATGGCCGTCCTGGCACGCCCATCATGGTTGTGCATCATGGAGGACCGCCTGGCGGCGAGGCTGGCATCGATCTTCAGCTGCCTAGGCTTGATGCATGTTAAACGCGCGCAGCAGAAGTTGAGCATTCGGCAAGCAGTGATCCATGTCGTGACATACAAGAACACTAAAGGAGGCACGGCACTACAATTTTCACCTTCCACCCGATCTAAAGCATCTGGAGTCTATCATGGGATGTGAAAGAAAATGCGTATGTCATCTATCTTTACCTCCACCAGGAATAATAGATTGTATTTATATAATGAGATAATTAGGATAACCAAATAGAACTTATATATGAGCCACAATTGGAGATCCATCAATTTGAGATGACTAGGCCATAAACATGCGTGCCAATGTTAAACTAATTTTATGAATAACTATATCGCTAAGGATATGAAGCTATTACGAGAGATTAGAGGCATTCAATTCGAGCATGAGGCATTTAAAATCCCTGGAACGAATTGCATAGAATAATTAATAGTGAACTTGGATTTCTACAAAACTTTCAACCTGTATAAGAAATACGAGATTGAACTTCTTTTCCATGAAATTGTGTGATGTGTATCTTAAAATATATCAGAATAAAATAATCAGTGTCTTAACTGTGCAAACTTTACACATGTTCGTTATTATGTAGTTTACATATCTCATAATTACATCAACATATTACCATATCAAGTATATATCCTGCAGTTAAATGACATATTTATTAACATATTAGACGAAGAGTGATAATTATAAAGATAACAGGTTCATGTATACCCTATAGAAAGAATGTGTTTTTCCAACAGCTCATCGCATATTCAATTGAAAGAAGAATATGTATTCTTGGTTAATACTTCATTAGTAACACATACATTTGGTCAACATTATTCTATCGAAAGAAGAATATGTTTTTTTCAACAGGTCAACGCATATTCAATTGAAAGAAGAATATGTGTTTTTGGTTAGTACTTCATTAGTAAATACTTACAAATGTGTTATTAGTACATATTAAAACCTTCACTCTGAAAGAAAGATTTCTTCTTTAATTTTTTTTATAAAATTCAAGATTTTAGGCACTCTACAATCTCTATGAACTTATCTCAAATGTGTTATGTATATATATTTTGAATTGCTAGCCCGTGCATTTGCACGGGTTGATGGACTAGTATATTGCTAATTTTTACATATTTGACATAGGACATACTATTTATTGAGCCACTTCCCCTTATTGCAAAAGATGTGTTATTTAGCCATATAAAGGAATAGATAATGCTTGCAACATCGTCAATAGAGCCATAAGGAAAGACTAAGACATATCCTTGTTTCTGTACTTAATAACAAATGTTATATACCAGCACTCGTTTCCAAATATTTGTCATTCCAGTGATTCCCGAGGAGCTTAATGATGAGATTTTTTTCTTCGGTACATTCCTCGTAACATCCCACCAAAAATGCACTTAGCTAAAACCATTAATAATGCAAAAGGAAGATATAATTTTGTTGTGACAAATTAACAGTGCACATTTCACCTGTATACGCACAAAAGTGTCGCTCGAAAACCTCTTCTCCAAGCGGTGCTTGGTGAATTCCTGCCTTAGCCTCTCAACCTCTGCACGCTCATCTGGCGTGCCAGCCTGTGGGTCGAACTCCCATACCTGTCTCCCAAGAAAGTTGTTTGCAGACCGTAGCCACGGCCCGCCTCCCTCGCCAGTCCTAAGTCTCCACATGATGGAGCTTCCTGGTGGGCGATAATACTAAAGATGAGTAGAAGCAGTCAACTACTTTTGCTTCTTCACTTTGCAGATCAGGAGGAGGAGCATGATACTTATATTTATATAGAAGCTCGTGCGGATTGAGTTATGGTGTCAACCAACTCGTCACCCGTTACACATGTAAGGCACGCTGAGACACGAGAACAACACATAATGATTGCAGCTCACGCTTACACGGCTGAGTCATCTAGCAGGTACTAGTTGGGTAGTTGCTGAATGGTACGATGTATTCTTTGAAGCTTAAATTTTGAATGATAATAGATGATGCAACAACCTATGCTAAGATAATTATAATATATGTTTAGATTAAATAACATTAAAAATATATACAGTTACAATAAAACCTTAAATCTCAAGAAAATTGGGATAGGGGTAGTTACACCTTATTTAAGGTTTAGATATGTTTATTTCATCTCAATCAAAATATATGTAATTTCAATACGTTTGTGTTCATGTTTTCAATTTCTAACCCAGCGGAAGTGAATAGAAAAAAAAAAAACCCCTGTGATACGCCTTCCTTTACCTATTTCTAGATTGATTTATGTTCATCTTGCATTGAATTCGCAAATTGATAGCGATTCCTAGCCAAAGGAATGAAATAGCAATTGTTCTTCGAATCCTCTTCGGGTGGCTGTGGTCAAAGTGAATATGCGCATGTTTCGGCTAAAACCAATACTTGCTTTTGATAATGAAATAGCCGAGGACAGGCTGTCTCGGAAGTAAGTGCTTTCATGACATTCCAAATGGTTAACAAAATATAGAGACGTTTTCATAAATCATGTATGAGGCGTTTTCGAACATACCGTGTCAAAGCTTTGGTAGATACAATTTTTAAAAACATATCTATTTAAGTAGAAGACCTTCAATAAAGATGTTGTAAAGCATAGATATGTTTATAGATACACTTTCATGAATGTGTTTATATTATGTATGTATTGGAGTAGACACAATTGCATCGATACATTTGTACTGAGTTTCTACTAATATACACCTTGTATATAACGCTTTAAAACTATCATTATAAAACTTCTTTTAAACTAACTTATTCGTGCAATTGGTAGGAATTGAATATGTGGCCTCTTTATTTTCTCCAAACTCATCTAACCATCTCACTTGGGAAGCAAAGTTGTTTGCTTTGACCATACATTCTTTTATACTCATATTCTCTTAGTGTCTTAATGTCTCTATGATTTTCAATAACATGTTAAAAATGTTTTTAAATGAGAGTAGATATGATCAAAACATGTCTAATGTCATCTCATTTTTTATACATTTTCAATAACGTGTAAAAAAATGTTTTGATGTGGTCGATATGGTTAAAGCATCTCTAAATACCGTATCATTTTCAGATACCCTCAGAAACATCAACCAACATCTTTATGTTGGTTACCGATGGTTCAAAGCATGCCTAAAATCATAACACTGTGATGTTTTAGAAAGCATGTAAAAAGTTTATTGTATTATTGACGTTAACATATCTAATATCATGTCATATTGACACGTTCTCAAAATCATGTCAAAATGTGTCTCTAATTATTGATATAGACATGTTTAAAAAAATGTAAAACATAAACATGTCTAGAAGACCTTTTTTCTTATAATGATACCTATCAGGTATCCATACCCACGAACCATTTGGCAAGGCGAGACGACGCACAAGCATGGTCGTACGGGGACAGAGGCAGCTCGGGCTCGGGTGCACGGTGATCCGAGAAAGAAGAGATGGTGGCCGGCAGCAATGGGCTTGAGAGATGGCGGGTGGGGGTGGCAGGGTGGAGATAGTGGCAGTACACTGGACGAGAACAACTGAACGGGGTGAAAATCTGGGTGGCGCTGGGATAGGATTTAGGAAGGACAAATAATATATCTTGCAAAAAAATGTGGCAATAGTTGAAATTGCGAATAGCTAAAGGAGAAGGAAAAACAAACCCATACAAAAATGAAACGGAAGATAAAAGCTGGGGAGAAGGCAAAATTCAACTTGTGTGCTATGGAAACGAATTTCTTTTAGAATACATTGCACTAACCTGAATTCCTCTTTTTTATATTATTTGTATTTATGTATTGTTAATTGCTTTCAAACTGTAAAAGCAAATATGAACAGATTTATCATAATTACGATCAAATGCCCAGATTCTTCATGGTCAGGTCGACAATGAACTGCTACGCAATTAATTGCATTTTCCATCTGGGCAGACACCGCAAAGGACAATAGCAACATTATTTTGGGTCTGCTGCGCACAATTAACGCAGAGAACAGTTCCCTGTTTTTTTGCTGTAGCTACAGTCGAAAACAGCTTCCAGTTTCCTGTGCGGCCAGAAAATCAAGAAGTTGCTCGGAGCGTAGCAGTTAATTAGAGGTAACAATTTCTTTTAGAATACATTGCACTAACCTAAATTCCTCTTTTTCATATTATTTGTATTTATGTATTGTTAATTGCTTTCAAACTGTAAAAGCAAATATGAACAGATTTATCATAATTACGATCAAATGCCCAGATTCTTCATGGTCAAGTCGACAATGAACTGCTACACAATTAATTGCATTTTCCATCTGGGCAGACACCGCAAAGGACAATAGCAACATTATTTTGGGTCTGCTGCGCACAATTAACGCAGAGAACAGTTCCCTGTTTTTTTGCTGTAGCTACAGTCGAAAACAGCTTCCAGTTTCCTGTGCGGCCAGAAAATGAAGAAGTTGCTCGGAGCGTAGCAGTTAATTAGAGGTAACACTAGTACTAGTATATTGCAGAGGGCCCGATCCGTACCAACTAGACTGATCCGTACCAACTAGACTGCTGCCACATCAATGGAGGCAGCACTAGGAGACCGAGCCGTAGCTCGGATGGCAAGTCGTGCGGGTGGCACGCTGCCCACCAGGGTTCGATCCCCAGGATCGCCTGGTGTTCTCACCGGGGCTGGTCCCCAAAATAATTTTCAGCTGTAGGTGCTGTCGCCCCCTCACGCGTGATGCCACAATAGGAGTGCGACGTCCTCGTCGCGCATCGGATGCTGTTGGTCTCCGGTGATCTCTCGAAGGACGCGGTCGTTAGTACTGGTTGTAGTTGTAGGTCTGGTTGTGTGCGTGGGTGTGTGTAGGTGTGCGTTGTGGTGTGTGTGAGTGTGTACGTATATGAACAGATACTACAGCTGTATCCAGTACGAGGGGTTAAAAAAAAAAAAAATGGAGGCAGCACTAGAGGCGTACAGCAAGCCAGATATGATGTTGGAAGCGTATTTTTCACGTGATGCTTCTGTACAGAAGCGCCTATTTTTTGAAGGAGCTACGGCCAGCTCCATCGGTGTAGTTCCTGGGTCTCGTATCGAGAGCGTATTTTATCCGCCGCGGTTGGAGTCCGCCGGATATCTCAAAGGCGGTTGTTTTGTCAAGATTTGGGAGACGGCAGTGGGACCTAGGTATACCAATGTATTGCGTATTTGTTTAGTCAATTACAAATTGTATGACAGATTGTGCTGAATAAATCATATACCAATGAGATAAGCATTGTTAGTGCTAAGCATTGTATGATAACTGATGCAATGAACAAAAAAGAGTCCCAAGTAAGTAGCTAGTTCAATTTGATAAATGAATAATCATGTGCATGACTGCTTATGCTGACTGGGAGAACAATCCCTGACAACTTATGCAATGAGCAAAAAACAAGACCTAACTAGTCCTAAGTGAGTAGGTCCATCCTCAAGTAGTTTCAAACCATTCGGTTAAGGCAACATTAGCAAGCAATCAAAGAATTATGTCCAAAAAGATTTAAAAAGTATTCAGAACTAAGGTCCTAGCAATACACAAAAACCTGCACATGTTGTTCATATGCTACAATTTTTGTTGACACAAGGAAACATGCATATACAGACATGCACTTTCAGCTTAATTTTCTTGTTCCTTGATGCTATCCATTGAGAAAGCACCAGTAGATATTGGGAAAATACAAATTGAAATTTGATAGTGTCAAAGTATTTGACCCAAACCGCTACTTAAAGTTGCATCAACCCATTAAACGTGCTTGGGCCATACCCTCTTGTGTACGCTCCTCTTATCGTGTTACATTTAGCTTTGTTTTAGTTGGTACGCACTTTCTAAAGAATAATTAAGGAAAAGAAGGAAACCACCCAAAAATCAGTAAAAAACAAATAAGCATTGCTCCCTTTAAAGCAATTGGCTTCGATAATAAAATCTGCCTCCTGGTTGATTAAGCAATCATGAAAAAATTGATTAGGCAGTGCTCCACCTGGGGGTTCTTCTACCAGCGAGCCCATTAATCCTTGCACTGCAAACATTTTTTTTGAGAAAATTCCTTCTATACCATTGGAAAATTTTCAACTTCCTTCTATACCATCAAAATTTTAAAAGTTCCCTCTGTACCATCGGCTTAAAATTTCCATGTCCTCTATACCACTGATGTCCATGCTTAACATTTATCTCATTCGCTAGCTCAAAAAAAATAATTTCATTTACTCTAAAATTTATGAAAACATTTATAGAGTAACATGTGGAGAACATTTTTTGTTATTGAAAAATACTTTGGTTCTATAACATTTTTGAATTTGAAATTGCTGAACATGGTAAAGCGTTAAGGTTTAGAAATACTTTCAGAAGTTAAATTTCGAAGTTTTGAACCTTAACACTTTGCCAGATTCACCCATTTCATATAAAAAATGTTATAGAATAAAACCGTTTTCTAACAATAAAAAATGTTATCCATATGTTACTCTATAAATTTATAAATTTTTAAAAATTTTGGAGTGAACAAAGTATTTTTTCGAGCTAGCAAATAGAGATAAATGTTAAGCATTGATGTCAGTGGTATAGAGGACATAGAAATTTTAAACGATGGTATAGAGGGAACTTTTAAAATTTTGATGGTATAGAAGGAATTTGAAAATTTTCTAATGGTATAGAAGGAATTTGCTCCTTTTTTTGACCTGCAATGCGTGGTAGATGCAATCAAATAAACATATATTTTAATTGTATAATGTACCGACTATTTAAATCTGCAAGAATAAAAGAAAACAAGAGACATGACCTGCAATTTTTTCTAAGTGCAATGAAATGTACCATTAATTTCTCAAAACATGGTCCATGCAATTTCTAAAGTGCTCCAACCCTGCACAAGAAAATTAGATCTGTTGTGCTGCAATTTAGGCACCATGAGTAAGTCTCCTGCAATTGCTCCAATGTGGGACAACAACAATAACCATGCGGGGGATATGGACTGACGGATACATCAAGAACAACTGACCTCTTCCAAGAATCCGTGCCGCGGTCACCTGGATTCTAGGCAGAAAACCGAGCCGTCTTCAAGTGATTGGTGGAACGGAACGTGGGAGCAGGAGGAGAACAGAAGCGGGGTGGAAGAACTCTCCTTGAACTGCTCATCCTGTCGGGGGTCGGACAAGTTGAGATCCGAGAACAGATGATGCGCCGGTGTCCATGACGCTAGGAAGATTGCTCCAGATATGGTTGAGATCGCCGTGGATCAGGCGCAGGGCGGAGGAGAATAGAGAGAAAGGGGAGGACGCGTGCGGTGAGGGCAGAAGACTCTGGAGTTTACGTGGCACGGAGCGGGGTGGAGATTCTGGTACGCGTAAACAGTGCCGTGTATTTCTTATTTTACAGGAAATCGTATTTTCAAAAAAAATATCGGTCGCAACAGTGCAACGAGAATCTCAAGAAGGACAGGGCCTAACATCGGAGTAACTAGAGCCGTCCAGATTCCGGGCGGACCCCAGCCGCGGCGGATTCGGGACTTTCTCGTATCTTTACGGTGCCTCGTGGCACTGTCCCGGCCGGTTCTGCACAGCTCTGGGTAACGGTGTCAGGACAATGATATACAGACGGCAGTAACGACCGTCTAGACCCAACGTATACGGGTCCGCGCATGATTTCCTCTCTCCTACACAACTTAGCAAGAGGTCAGGGAAAGAATAGATTAGAAAAAATAATAGCCAGCACAGGTCCTACACCTCTGAAGCTGAGTTTCATCTGGCGTTAGTTTAACTTTTCTACGTCCAAGCATCATCGCCAGTATATTTTCCTGAATAAAGCTTACATAACGTATATAGTCTGTGTTTTCATTATTACAAAAATACAGTCATCCGACTGTCAAAATGAGAAATAAAATTAAGAAGAACCAAGTCCATTATTAAACCTCCAACCATGACTAGCAAAAAAGGTCTATGGCCATCACCTCCATCGATGCACGATGCACACACTGATCAGATTTGGTTCATGTTTTTCTCAGGCTGCAGCAACACCCAGTATCGCAGCCAATATGTTCTCCTGAATAAAGCCTACAAAAATAATAAGTATCTAACATTAGTAAAAGAAATATTATTTCTACAACGCCAAATTGCCCAAAGAAGAGCCGCCACCCAAGCTAAAATGATCTTACACGCTTTCATGTCAAAATTAGAAAGCCAATTGCTCGATATATGAGCTATGGATCTAGGTGGGCTTAAACCCGTAGCAACTTGTACTACCCTCCGAAGATTTCTGGCATGATGGCAGTCAAAGAAAAGTGCTGAATCATCTCATCCTGATTGCAATAATAACACTTATGACTACCCTTCCGGTTCCTTTTGCAAGATTGTAGGGAGTTTTAGTTTCCAAATCCTCGTATAACGAAAGGGATAGCTATATATAGTACGGGTAAAAAATTACCTCGTTTTATGAAGCTTCCATAACACTGTATCCCTTTCACTAGTCAAAGTTATTTGGAAAACTTTAGCCACGATGACATCATATTCTGTCCATTTTACCCCAAACAGATCCCTCCGGAAGGAGAGTTCCACAGTTGTTGTCCCGTTACCATTGCCACTGTATCACGTGGGTACTAGGCCACGTGATAAAGATTAGGATAAACATCACGAAAAGGTTGAGTGCCACACTGTATGTCCTCCTAGAACCTTATTTGGCTCCCGTCCTTTACCTCAAAGGAAACACGCACGTGAAGAACTGTTTCTTGACTTTCAAGAGGCCACGCCAGAAGTGAGAATCACCTTGTCTGATTTCGGCTTGAGCCAGCGTCCTCCAACCCAGATATTTATTCCGGATAAGAGATTGAGCCGAGTGAGGCTTGTGCTTGCGACGATCATTGCCTCCCTATGAAAGTTGTCCATACCTCCATAAGCAATCTGAGGCCGCCGCCCATCCTTGCGAGCCTGCCGCAGTCACCATGTCCATCGCCTGCCGGTGGCCATTGCTCAAACTATCATGAGCGCGCTACGGCCTCCGCATGCCTGCGCCCTCGCCGAAGCCCCCGGTTGACTTGAATCTGATTATCATCAACAAATAATACGGGAGGAGGATATTGAGAAGAGTGCTTTTAGCCCTAGACACGGGCATATGAATACATGGTTTTGTCTTTTGGACTAACGAATGCCCCTGCCGCTTTTATGGGTGCTATGAACAGGATGTTGCATGAATACCTGGATGTTTTTGTTGTGGTCTCCATTGAGACATCTTGGTCTACTTTAAGACTAAGGAAGAGCATGAGGTCCATTTGAGGTTGGTGTTGGAAGCCCTTCGGAAGAACAAATTCTATGTTAAGTTGAAGAAATGTGCTTTTGGGATGAATGAAAAAATTTCTTGGTCATGTCATTAATCTACACGACACTACTATTGATCCAAAGAATGTGGAGTTGTATATTGGCAAAAGACCAACAAATGTCACCGAGATATGGAGTTTCTTGGGTCTTGCAGGATATTATCATTTGTTTGTTTAGAACTTCTCCACCATTGCAATGCCAATGACTAAACTTTCAGAGAAGGGCATTGCTTTCAAATGCACTAACGACTGTGACGTTAGCTTTCAAACACTAAAGGATAAGCTGGTGCATGCTCCCATTTTAGCATTGCCCGAGAGTGGCAAGAACTTCACTGTGTATACGGATGCTTCCTGTATTGGTCTTGGTTGTGTCTTGATGCAGAATGGCAAGCTCATCGCTTATTACTCTAGGCAGGTGAAGAAACATGAGAGGTCTTATCCCACTCATGACCTAGAGTTAGCAGCACTCGTGTTTGTCTTGAAATCTTGGAGACATTATTTGTATGGTGAATCTTGTGATATTTTACTGATCACAAGCAAATACATTTTTACTCGTAAAGAGTTGAACTTCATGCTTTTGATGTGCTACCCATCTAAATAGTACATTATTTTGCTCAGTTGATGAAGGGCTAGGCTCAGATATGGTGGCGTGGAGTGCTATATGCTAGAACTGCTGCACATGATAAGCACACTTGGCTTGATTTTGTGCGGGAGTTTGAGAGGAGATTCTACGAGAGACCTTCTTGGATAAGATGCAGATAGAGCTAAACAATTACACACAAGGCAAGAGGTCAGTTGATGAGGACATCACTCATTTGGATACACACAACACTCCACCACTGGACATAAAAGGTCCAATCACAAGAGCTCGAGCACGATAATTGAATTTAGAGGTGAGCTCATTCCTAAATACTTTCTTATATGTCTTTGAGGATAGATTGCTACCTAATGATTATATTGTGATTAGGAACCATGGAGAGGACTAGGAGATATTTAGAGAAGCGCTTGGAGACGGAGAGGGCCAGCAAGGGTGTTCAAGTCACGTTGGAGGCCCAATCCACGTCGACTTCAAGTCTGATTCGGAGTCCAGGAATAATCTGACTTAAAATGGACGCATAGATCGCATACGACGTCGGATTTGGACATTCTATATATGGATGGAATGATAATTTCATAACCTTTTCAGCGGATCCAGTCGCATGTCAAAATTCGTCCTGGAGTCATCAGAAATCATCGAAAGAGTGGGTCGTCTAGAATATGTTTTGGTGTTGCGTCACTGTTTTTAGCCTTTGTGCCATGTATCTCGTTTGAGCCCATTAGGGGTGCGTCCATGGGGTCTTGCACGGGTTTTTCCTATACGTAGATCGGTCTACAAGAGTCTTTGTATAGATCAATGTTTGAGATTCGTACAAATAGATGAATGCTACATATTCAGGAGGGTAGAGAAGCGAAGGGTGGCTAGTGCTGCCATGTGTCGCCACATGATTGGACGGGTGGGAGGGAGAGAGAAACCAATTGATTTCAAAACTTAAAACACGTTTTTCTTCCAAACCGTAACTCTGTTTTCGAATCCGTTTGCACTACCGTGTTATTTAGAATTAATTCTACGAAACGAGATCCGACATGAATATTTGTTCTTTTTTTTAAATCGAATTTTCATCAATATCTTCGATGCAATGTATCAACATTCTGTTTATGTCGTGTCCATATATTTCCATCTCATAACCCCTAGGGTCCATATATCCTCCACGAAGGTGGCATAGTCCCATTTCTCACTATGGAAGAAGCAATCATGAAAAACTTGTCAGCTAACCATATTATGGCCTTTCACCAGAATGAACCTTTAGGCTTGCAGATGCGAGGAGCCACTTGTCTTCTATCTGAATGCTGCCAAGTCAGTTCACCCAAGACAAATCAACATGGTTATAGAATTTATGCAGGAATTTGAGGCCTCCTTGTTCTTTGGGTCTGCAAGCCTTCTTCCAAGTCACCAAACAAGTCCCTTTTCTATTGATGTCACCTCCATCCCATAGCTCATGTTTTTTATATTTGTCAATATGTTCCAGAATAGTTGCAAGGATGCTTAGGGTGCACATATAGAAAAGTAGGCAAGGTTGTTAACACTGAGTTCACCATGAACAATCTGCCTGAATAAGAAATCAATTTGTTGTTGCCCATTAGTCTCTTCTCTATTCGGGTGGACTGGAAAAAAATCAATGACTAAACGTTTGGTTGTTCCAAGAGGCAGACCCAGATAAGTAAAGGGTATTTCTCCCACTTTGCATCCAAGTGTAGCAGCTAGGTGAGCGGTTCTTTTTTTTTAAGATCCACGTTAAGTGGGATAAGGAAGGATTTCTCATAGTAAACCTTCAAACCTGTTGAATCAGCAAATGTCCTCAGAAGTCCTTTGAGAGTAAGGAGTTGTTGCAGCCATTATAAGTAATGTATCATATGCATATTGTATAGTTACAGTGAGTTTCATATTTTCGCCGCTTTGCGACGATCATTTAGAACTTGTTGCTGCATGTTACAGTGAGTGACCAGTTTATTATTTTGTTGATCCAATATTTGTTGTTCTTATAGAATATTTTGTCATTTAATAAAATATTGTTGAAGCATAGACAAGTGGGATCTAATTTTTAAAATTTCATCTCAACGAATGAAACAGTACAATCCGTTTTTAATTTTGACAATCAGTTTGAGAATTATGACTTTTTCTTTATACGACAAAAAATTGTGTGGTACAATAAATCAGAGACGAACCCACATACTTTGGATCCATATATCATGTTTGAAGTCCTTTACCGTTAGGAGGAAGGGATGTCGTCACTCGCCTGAGCGTGCCGTACCTCAGACTATGCTCACAAAACTCACGTTAGACCACTCAATGCCCGCCCGGGCCACGCCGGCCAAGGCCACCACCTGCCTGTCGGTCGTTTGCTGTGGCGGCGCCCAAGACCGCCTCCCGTCCCACGTCGCCGCCACCAGGTCACCAAGGCCGCCTCCCATCCATCTGCGCCGCGGCAAGCTCACTGTGAGGCCAACACACGCCGGCGCCTCCGCGAGCTCGCATGTGCCCGTCGAGGCGGCCTACTACCCCCGCCTGCGCCAACGTAACCACCCGGTTCGCCGAGGTTGCTGCCCACGCTCACCTCCCGCTTGCCTATACCAACCCACCGCCCCCGCGCCGAGATCTCCACTGCTTGAGCACCTGCACCACTCGCTGCCGCCCACTTGCCCGCATGCGCCAGTTGGCCGAGGTCGTGCTTGGAGGGTACACGGAAGGCAAGAAGTGGAACCCACAAAACACGTGAGGTAGCGACAAGTTAGACGTTATGTAACTTTAATTAGCCTGACTCTAAATTGAGAGAAGACAATTAGTTGCCCGTGCCATGTGCTCACTTAGGTCAGTCTCAATGGAAGTGTCATGGTAGTATCATGAGCATTAAATTTACTGACATTGCATGAGAGAGAAGAGAGGGAGTGTCATGGGATAAGAGATGAGTGTCATCACCATGACCCTCCACTGGCACGGTTCTTAAAAAATTCTTTTTGATAACTGTGTGATGACACTCTCCACTGAGACTGGCCTTAGCGAGGACATTGGCCTAAAAATTTACTGCAAGGGAAGGTGGCACTGGATTGTCCCTATTTTTTTACAGGTATAACAACCTTTTAGTGACATGTTTTGAAACTCATTACTATTCCTAGTGAGAGTTGCCTATTCCCCGTCTCTAGTGAGATGTAAAAACCAAAAAACCATAAAAATGAACCAGAAAAGTCCTCCTTTTTTTCCTCCGTTCCACCACTGAAACATTATTACGTATTCAGTATACATCCATTCACAGCCATGATTACAAAATCCCTATACATCTGCCCAAGAAATGTGCAACTTTTGTACTAATCAATAAGTTAAATAATATAAAACCATGTTTACATCTTATTAACCAATAGGTTTGGACTCTACAACAACAATAAAATCTTTATAAGTTGACATGTTCTATCTACTAATTTTCAGTGTACAACATGTTTCATCATGTGAATCAATATATTAAATATCACAACATTTATTATCTTTCTAGTTACTACTTAACTACTCACCATCCAGTTCAACTACCTATACTATCTTCTGGTGAAAAAACTTGGTAGTTTTCCACCACCAGGAGAATTCCACTTTACAGCTCAAGAAAGGAACAAGAGAATGAATAAGCATGAGAATATGATTGCATGGACAATCAAAGGTGATGAAATAAGCTCCTAAACTGACAGCAAGCAAATCCTTCAAAAACGTACTGCTTCACAATAATCAAAGAATCAATTGAGGCTACTATGAAATACAGTACGGCTTAGCTTCTTAGTTATATACATTTCATCCTATCATTGGTCTGCCACTAAAAACCGTTTTGTAATAGTACTTGCTTGACCGGTCACTAGACTACATTTGCTAGTTGGGTAGTTGTTGATCTTTACTATATATTTTTGAAGTTTATTTTTTGCATGATGATAGGTCACAGAATAGCTCATGCTAAATTAATTGTCATATATATTTGTATCAAATAACATTAAAAGTATATTAAAATTAAAAAACATTTGATCTCAACTAAATTAGGATAGGCTAAAGCTAAAGATTAATCGTGAATAATTGGAGCGCAAAGCACTATGTAAGAAACTAATAAATAAGACACTATATTTAGAGACTCTAATTTGAAACGAGTCTCCATTGACATATCAAAGACTCTTTTTTATTAAAAGAGTCTCTAATATGTTTACCCATTAAAACTAGTCTATACATTGGAGACACGATTCAACAAGAGGAGTCTCCAATAATAACACCGATACATCCGAGAATCTAATTATACACCCGTGTCTCCTTATTTCTGATCAGGACCCGCAATTTTTATGCAATCCGGTTAACTCGGCTGGTGTCCGATTCCCCTTCCTCCTCACTCCTTCCCAATCCACCGCATCCCTTGGCAACCCGCCCTCAGTGGACTTGCTCCAGGGCTCCTTCCTCGCCGCCGCACCCGCAACCGAGCCGAGCGCGGAGGTGACACTCGCGCCGTCCCGCCGGGGCCGCGTATCCACCTGCCTCGCGGTGCGACAGCCACCACCTTCCTCGACGTCCGCCACGGTCATGGGCGCATCGCGGGAGCTATCGGTGGCGACCCAGGCGGTCATTGAGGACAAGGCGCGGTACCTCGTCGGCACCTACAACCGTTCCAAGGTCGTCATCATATTTGGCTGCGGCTGCAGGTTCTACGACATCCATCGACTGCCAGGAGTACATGGACCTCGCCACCGGCATCATCGTCAACTCCCTCGGCCACAGTGACCCGGAGCTCCTCACTGCAGCTCGAACTAGGCGGGCACCCTCATCCACATGAGCAACACCGTCTACTCCAAGCCCCCGGTATGTAACGCATCTATTTCTCATCCCTAGATCGCGACTAGCACCTGCTCGACGCATTGCCCCTATCCTCTGGCCGTGCTATATAACTCCTTCCGCAGGTCGATGGCGCCAAGTGGGTCGCGGAGACGTCCTTCGCGGACTGAGGCCAACGATGCGGCCATCATGTTCTCCCGGAGGTTCCAGCGGACGGCGTGCCAGAACGGGGACACACCAACCGGTGGAGTTCCTGACATTCAGCAGTTGCTTCCACAGCCAGACCATGGGCGTGCTCGCGTTCACCAGCAAGATCAATACCAGGAACCAACTACTCATGCTCTACACCGCCTGCGAAGGAGAAATTGTTCCCTTGCCTTCGCCATTGCAGGTCAGCACCCATTATTGAAAATGACAGTGTATTCCATAAGATTTATAACACATGGCTTCCAGCTATATGGATTTAAAACCAGACCTTGCTGTTCATAGTGGGGCACGATGTTTAAATTCAAATTCTACCTTTGCTCTTATGCACTCAGACCAATATATTGTTGGTATGAACTATGGATCTGGTAGCTTCAGCTAGATAACTAATTTGTATCATTATACCTTCCCTGAGTGAGATAAATGTATTTACATGGAACATGAGCAATCAGGAAGGAGCGGAAGTGTTCTACTCGAGAGTCAGTAGCAAAAAGTTGGAGCCTGTGAGAATTTGATTGTTTGCTCATGTGTGATGTTTGGGCCTCAAATGTTGCAATGTATGTGTCTTGTGGTTCCTGTGAAATGTGAATTGAACAATGTATGTGTGATGTTTGAACTGAACAATGTATGTGTGTTGTGGCACCTGTGATGTTCGGGCCTAATTTTTTTATTTTCACAATTCTTATTGCAGACTCTTTTGGGCAATAAGAGTCTGCAATGACCTCATCATTGAAGACTCTGGTTAGTAAAAAGAGTCTCCAATGATGGAGTCATTGCAGACTCTTATTGCCGAAAAGAGTGTCCAATGACTGGGGTCATTGCAGACTCTGAAAATTAGAGTCTCCAATGACGTATCATTAGAGACGTGAATTTGGAGACTCGAAAATTTAGAGTCTCCAATGTGACTTGGGAAGAATCTCTAAAATCGTTTTCTTACCTAGTGAAGGAAAAACAAACAAAAAAGAAAGATGAAAAGGAAGTCAAAAAGCTGTGAAAAAAGCAAAATACAACTAAACGAATTCAACCTGTGTGCTAAGAACGCAAATCACATTAAGAGTACATTACACTAAATTTAATGCCGTTTTTAAACTATTTCTTTTTATGTATTGTTAATTGTTATTAATAAATTGTAAAAACTAAAGCCTACAGTCAAAAACCGCTTCCAGTTTTCTGTTCAGCCGAAAATGATGAAGTACCTAACTACCTGGACCTGATACTGTAGCAGTTAAACTGGCAAGTTCATCCCTCGCATAATTCATTGAAGAAAATATATTCCAGAGGTCCCATCTCTACCTACCTTGCTGCCACATCAATGAAGGGAGCAGTACAAGCCTGGAGTCGACAGATATGATGTTGGTAGCGTAATTTTCGCGCGATGCTTCCGCACGGAAACGCAAGTTGTTTGAAGGACCTGCGGCGCACTGTATTCTTTTGGAAGCTCTGCCGTCCGCAGATGGAAATTAAAGCGTCGATGCTCTAGGACTCTAACAAGACTATTAGTTGCCCATGTGCTCAACCACTGCCCTCACTAAAAAAAAAAAAATAAAAATAAATAAATAAATAAATAAATAAAAAAAAAAAAAAAAAAACCACTGCCCTCACTGTACTATGCCATGGAGGCATGGAGACGGTGCAGGGCATTCTTTTACGGTTCCAGATCATGAAGTAAAAGCAAGTTGTAGTTTTTTGTCCAATCTGTATGGTGTATTCGTTTTGGATCTTTGAACTCAAAGCCTGCACGTATTGGCACTGCTATTTTGCGGCCGCCTGGCCTATGCTACAGTTACGTACATAGCCTAAAAAATTGTTGTGCATTACTGACACTATAACAATAACTCACTGTAGCCACGCAGCCCAAAACCCTATAGCCAAGATAAGCAAAATTGATCGTGGCTATAGTTGGGTGCGAGCTAGTGCCTTGACCGTGGCTATAGAGTCACTATAGCCACGGTTGGCTTTGTGAACCGTGGCTATAGTGGCCTGCACCAATAGCCACGATCCACGTCACCAACCGTGTCTATAGTTTCTTCTATAGCCGCGGTTGAAGAAGTGGACCGTGGCTATTGTTTTGCACGTATAAAGGCTGCGTTCCGACCGAACAGAGCTCGATCCAAGTGTGGCGGCTCGAAAATTGAGGAAAAAAATGAAAACCGAGGGGGAAGGTTTTGATCTCGTTTTTTTTGCAGAAATTTGTTCTCTATGGTAAGGGAAACTCATCCCATGTATTATTTGTTGCTATAGTGTTGTAATCATAGAAGAATTTTGGATTACCATTTGACCTAGGTTTTGATTTCGATTTGTCAAATTTCTCCTTGTTTGTAGGTTTGTTATTGGTTGAGTTGTGTATAATAAGCTCATATATCATCATGTGCTTGTGTTGCATACAAAAAAAATCATGTCTTACAAGCCTTTTTCATGTCAATCAATTTAAGATCTACTTTATGCTCTCTCGAGAGACCCCTAGAACATAGTTTAATTATTAAAAAAATTCGAGTCAATTAATAATAATTTGTATAGTGGGTTTTTATATATGATAGCACATTGTCTTATGCAATATATTAGTTCCCTTATATTTTCTATTAATATATAATATTCATAATGGTAAATAGATTATTTAGTAATTATTTAATAATTATTAATTCTAACAAATTATGTTATGCAATAAATTAGTTTCCTTATATTTTCTATAAATACTTAATATTCATATTGGTAATTATTTAATTTAGTAATTAATTTATTATAATTTATAATCGCGTAATGATTGTTTAGATGGACAAAACATGGATGTAGGAAGAGTCAAGATTAAGTGCATATTTCCGAGGTCAAGTGGATGTATTTCTCAAGAGGGCTGCCGAGCATGCTAAGCGTCTAGGAAGACAAGAAATATATTGTCCATGCGTGGACTGCAAGAATAAAAAATTATGGACGAGATACACTTGTAATCAAATCTCACTTAGTGAGGAGGGGTTTCCGAAGAATTATACGAGGTGGACAAAGCATGGAGAAGACGAGCCGGTCGAAGTTGAGTTGCAGCCGATTGAAGTTGAAGAAGAATAGTTTGTCCAAGTTGACGAGACTTTTGATTTTCATGTCGAAGAAGAACAATGTATTGATTTTGATGTTGAGGAATTGTTGTGTCATGTTGAGCCGCAAGTTTTACTCAATGCGGGGACAACAAGAGGGCTTGATAGCTTTGCAACGATAGAGCATCAAAGGATTTATTATTTGAGGAGTCTAAGGGATGTTCTAAAGAGAATATTGTGTTACGTACAATTCTCGAACTCATGAAACCGAAGGCCATCCTTGGGTGGTCGGATGCCGATTTCACCGAATTGTTGGATCTTCTTTCGGATACACTCGCCGAAGCCAAACGTTTTACCAAAAAACACGTACTATGCTAAGAGACCGATATCTCCAATGTCACCGGGTGTGCAAAAACTCCACGCATGTCCAAATCATTGTATATTATACCGGGGGGAAGTTCAAGGAACTCGTGAGATGCCCATGGTGCAAACGAAGTCGTTACAAGACGAATGAGGAGTATGATGTAGACACAACTAATAAGAGGGGGAAGAATGACAGGAAGAGGAAGAAAAGCGATATCGTCAATGGTAGCGACGATGATAGTAAGGTTCCAGCCTTGGTCATGTGGTACCTATCGGTGGTCGATCGCATAAGACGGATATGTGCCAACCCAAGAGATGCTGAACCGATGATATGGCATATACATAAGAGGGACCCTACTAAGCTGAGTCATCCATCGGATGGAACCCGAGTGGAAAAAATTCGATCGTAACCACCGTGACGACTTCTCGCACGAGCCAAGAAATATACGGTTTGCGTTGAGTACGGATGGAATGAACCCTTTTGGTATGACGAGGAACGTTTGCAGTGTTTGGCCTGTGCTACTAACAATGTTCAACCTCCCGCCATGGTTGTGCCACAAGAGGAAGTACATATTATTATCCATTCTTATATCCGGACCGAAATAACCTAGGAACGACATAGATGTCTTCCCGGAACCATTGTTTGAAGACATGCAGAAACTATGGTTGAAAGGTGTGCGTATGTGGGATGAGCACCGAAGAGACTACTTCACGTTGAAAGCGATCACTTTTGTGACCGTAACCGATTCCCCGACGTTAAGGGCGCTTTCGGACCAGGTGAAAGGAAAGGAGGCATGTTTTGTTTGTGTTGACGATACATCACACGTGTATCTTCAATCATCCAAGAAAACGAGTGTACACTCGAAATCGTCGATTCTTACATCGGAGCCACCCGTATCGACGGATGGCCAAACAATTTGATGGTACGATTGAGATCGGCGAAGAACCTCGACGTTGGACCTCTAGGGATGTCTTTGATAAGACGAAAAACATTAAAGCTACATTTGGAAAGGCCGTGAAGGGAGTTGCAAAGTCAAAAGCTGCAATGTCGTATAAGAGGCTTTCTATATTCTACGGATATCTCGAGTACGGGAAGAATTGGAAGTGACTCATGCATTTGACTGGATGCACATTGGGAAAGGTGTATTTGACAGCACTACCGGCCTTATACTTGACCTATCCGGTAAGACAAAGGATGGACTGAACGCATGTAGAGACCTTGCGAGAGATGAATATTAGGCCAAAGCTACATCCGCAAGAAATAACGAACGGAAAGTACTACCTCCCGCCAGCCTGCTACACCCTAACGCGTGAGGAGAAAATAGCGTTCCTGAAGTGTCTACACGGGATTAAAGCACCGACCGGTTTCTCATCGAATGTCCAAAATCTCGTGGACATGAAAGACTTAAAGATAAGTGGTTACAACACTCACGACTGTCACACACTACTTTTGATGTTTCGGCTATCGCCATCGGAGCTGTGAAATCCGAATGGTTGAAGTTGACTATAACTCATTTGTGCTACTTCTAGAACGCAGTCTCAAAGAAGGTGATCAATAAACACGAGTTCGATAACCTACGGACCCGGATAAAGGAAACAATGTGCATGCTCGAGATGTGCTTCCCGCCATCCTATTTTGATACTATGGAACACTTCATGCTTCATATTGTTGACGAGATATCTGCTTTGGGCCCGTCTACATGCATCATATGTTCCCCTACGAGAGGTTCATGTATGTTATGAAACGCTATGTACGTACTCGTTGTCATCCGGAGGGTTCAATGATTGAGGGCTACACCACCGAGGAGATTATTGAGTGTTGTGCATATTATATCAAAGATGGTCGATCTATTGGTGTAGTCGTGTCTCGTCATGAGGGAAGGTTAAGTGGAAAAGGTATACGAGGACGAAAATCATTCACCGACCGCGAATATAAACGAGTTGACAAAGCCCATTTTACTTGTATTGCAACAATCACCTATCGTTGCCCGTATTTCGCAAAACACATTGAGGAGCTTGAACTGAACAATGTTCGGGGCAAAAGCGGTGCATGGTTAGTACGAGGATCACAAGAAAACTTTCACATCATGGTTCGAGAGTCAAGACCTTCCATGTGGAGACTCGATGGATGAGAAAATGTTGAGAATTTTAGCTGTCCGACCTTCAAACACTGTGGTGACTTATAAGGCGTACGATATTAATGGTTTACTTTTCACACTTCGAAGAAGGACACGAAAAGTAAGAGTCAAAACAGCGGAGTTTGAGTTGAAGTCCTTGATAACGATAACGGTTACACCTCATATTATGGGTACATAGAGGAAATTTGGGAGTTGAACTATGGACCAGATTTGCAAGTTCCTGTCTTCAAATGCAAATGGGTCAAACACCCAAGTACGGTGGAGGTCGATGAATACGGGTTAACCGTCATCGATCCGAAGAATGTAGGTTATAAAGATGATCCGTGGATACTTGCTAAGGTAGCGAGAACAAGTGTTCTATATACTCGATCCAAAGGATGAGAAGAAGCACATTGTTATTCCCGGTAAACAAAGAATACTTGGAGTGGATGGGGTCGACGATCAAGATGCATACAATCAGTATGATGAAGCTCCATTATTCGTGGATCCGAAAAAATTTAAAGTCATTGAAGCAAAACTATCGTATCAAGGAATGCCATACCCACACACAGTTGCGAAGGAAAAATCGTTCAAGGATAATGTACCTTTATTATTCCATTACGATGTACCTATGATGTACTCGAGATATCTTTCAACAACTTTAATTAATTAATAATATTTTAGTGAATTTTTAGCAAAATAAATGAATTTAATAACCTTTCCATTTTTTCTGCCACTTATATCAATTTAACAAGTTTTAAATAATTTTTCATCAACTTTAATTAATTTAATAATATTCTATTGATTTTCAGCAACATTAATAGATTTAATAACTTGTTAATTATTTTTCTTCCACTTAAATCAATTAACATCTTTTAAATAATTTTCCAGGAACTTTAAATAGTTTAACCACATTTAACAATTATCTAAAAGTTGCTAATAATTATTTAATAATTCTACCTGTTAATAATTTTGAGCCACATAAATCAAATTATCATTAATTAAATAATTTCATAATTGCATCTATAGCCACGGTTGACTTCTTCAACCGTGGCTATTGTTACCCTAACAATAGCCACGGTTGACCTATAGCAGAGCGGGTGCGCGGCGGGCGAGAGTTTAGTACCACCTCGCCCGCCCAAAGTCACATGTGCCGCTTATAAGCTCCACTCCGCACATGGGGTTGAACTTATTAATACATTACGGGCCTGCTCCGGCATGTGGGCCGTCTGTTTGTCTTGGGCCACTGTGATCTTGTCCTAATTCGTGGGTCGAGGTGCTCGGGCCCATGGGCCAAAATTTTACCTTTTCGTATGTTTACTATAACTCTTTAGATTTAAATTTTAAAATTTATTTATATATTTAATTTTAAATTTTAAAATTTGTATATATATTTAGTTAAAATATTGAATAAATAATGTTTAGGTTCAATTTTTATTTGAAATCCTAAAAATAACAAGGTATAATTTAAAATTTTTAAAAAATAAAAACCGACATATAACCATTTTTAAGTGTAAGATAGTAATTTAATTATTTTTAAACAATTTAAATCAATTAAATAATATTTTTTAAAATGACAATAGTGATTTGGGCCTCACTCTTAATATGAGGCCCATTAGTAGTTCATCCACTAGTTCATTTAGGTTCTGTTTTTTAAATTTCTAGTTAAATTTTGAAACATGTATATAGAATGCAAATATTGTTCAAATTTACTGATTCTTGTTTCTAAATTTTTATAAAAGTCCAATCTATCCATTTCCACTTTGTTTTGTTAGAATCTCCAAACTATTTTATTGAATTTTCTTCAAATTTACTTAGGGTACGTTTTGACATTTATTTAATCATTTTATTTCATAAACCGTATCGATTTTGACCTCAACATTCGGTCGGTATGCATGCCATTAATAAACACACACATGGAATTTCTGGTTCAATTTTTTAAAACATATAAATGTGTTTGGTACCAAACAACATGAGTTTTAGTATAAAGCTCCACTCACTCGAGACACATAGTCTCATTTGAACTACTTTTTTTGTAAAAATCTTTAAAAAAATTATAAAAAATATAAGTGAGTTCGAATGCTCGGGAAACAAGTGGCATGCCAAAATGTAGGTCAAACGGGCTTATAGTTTGCAAATGATAAATGTGAAAAATAATAGAAAAAACATGGTGTCATTTGATTTTTTTATCTGGACAATTTTTATTATTTTTGAATTGAAAATTGGCACACACATCTGTCATACAAATTAAAATCTACTGTAATTTTGTTGGAAAATTTTAAAATATTTGGGTCATGTAAAAGTGAAGAAAAAAAATTTTATAGATGAAATATTATATTAAAAAGTAATGGAGTAGAAAAAACAAAAAATGCATATGTGTTTGTAAACAACTAAAAAAGTGACATGCCAAAAATTAGGTGCAAAGTCATTATAGTCTTTAGAATAAAAATTGAAGAAGTAAAAGAAAAATTACACAAGAAAAAAAATAAACACTCAATGACAAGTGGGGTCGGAGAAAACAATAGCCACGGCTAGTTTCGGAACCAACCGTGGCTATTGTTTGTGTCTCTGACAAATGGGCCCCACATGTCGGTGGGAGCTCAATAGCCACGGTTGGAATTGACATCGGCCGTGACTATTGTTATTTGTCCCAACGACATGTGGGACCCGTCCCACCATCTCCAACCGTGGCTAATGCGGCCTTATAAAGGGGGCGAGGCCATGGGCGGCCATACCCTAACCCTTGGCGCGCTGCAATCGACGCCGCCGGGCCGCCCGACTACGCCGCCCTCCTACTGCTCCTCCTCTCCGCTCCCCGACGACTGCCCGAGGTCCTTCTCTTGTCCTCCACTGCGCCGGCCCGAGCTCCTCCCCGGACCGGTCTCGTCCGCCCGCCGGAGCTCCTTCTCCGGCTCGAGCTCCTCGACGCGTGCCCCCGGAGCAAGGCCGCGACCTCCTCCTCTCCGCTCCCCGACGACCGCTCGAGGTCCTCCTCTTCTCCTCCACCGCGCCGGCCCGAGCTCCTCCCTCGGACCGGGCTACGCCGCCGGAGCTCCTCCTCCGGCCGAGCTCCTCGACGCGTGCCCCGGAGCAAGACCGCGACCTCCTCCTCTCCGCTCCCCGACGACTGCCCGAGGTCGTCCTCTTCTCCTCCGCCGCGCCGGCCCGAGCTCTCCTCCCCGGACCGGGCTCGTCCGCCCGCCGGAGCGCCCGAGCTCCTCGACGCTGCGCCTAGAGCAAGGCTGCGACCTCCTCCTCGTCGAGCACTTGTCTCCTCGTTGGCCCGAGCCCGGTACACCTGCTCTCCTTCCCCTTCTCTCCTCTCCCATTCCCCCTCCCCGACGGCGAGCCCTCCGTGGCCCTCCCTGGTATGCCCGCTCTCCTTCCCCCTCGCTCCTCTCCCGTGCCCCTCCCCACGGCCGAGCCCTCCATGGCTCTCCTGCTGCTTGCTTACTATTGGAGCAACTTATCTGTTCTCCGATGATTACTCATTTGCTATGAATTTCCAGTAGATGATTTTGTTATTTGGATATACATTTGTATCTTGAATGTGGAATTTCTGTGGCTAGATTTTTGTGAGAATTGGCTATGAGTTGCCAGAAATGCTATCTGTCAATACCGGTGGCCCTATATCTAGGGTTAGCTCGCCATGGTGTAGTGCTTGGCAAAATCCTGTTGTTTACTGCACTTAGTTTATCCTCTCGGTGTTGCATTTGCCTATTGTACTACATTTCGATGTTGCTCCTTGTGTTTAATCAAGCACAACTCCCCATTACTGAAATGTTGTGCTGCACATAGATATTTATCGATGGCTTTGTTGGCTTGCCTGTTGGCTTTACTGAAATTCTACACATAGATAAATATTGATGGCTTTGGCTGCTGGCTTTACTGAAATCCTGGATCGATATTTATCGATGGCTTTGGCTTGGCTGCTAGCTTTACTGAAATGCTGCACATAGATATTTATCGATGACTTTGGCTTTGGTGGCTGGCTTTAATGAAATGCTGCATATAGATATTTATCGATGGCTTTGGCTTTGGCTACTGGCTTTAATGAAATGCTGCACATAGATATTTATCGATTGCTTTGGCTTTGGCTGTTGGCAATGAAATGTTGCACATAGATATTTATCGATTGCTTTGGTATCTGAACTCCCCATTACTGAAATGTTGCTTAGGATCGATATTTATCTATGTGCAGCATTGTTGAGATGGACTCTTAGGCTGTACTAAAATCCTGGATCGATATTTATCTATGTGCTGAAATGCTCGCTTATTCGGTTGCTTAGTATCGATATTTATCTATGTGCACCATTGTTGAGATGGACACTTAGGCTGCACTGAAATCCTGGATAGATATTTATCTATGTGCTGAAATGCTCGCTTATTGGATTGCTTAGGATCGATATTTATCTATGTGCAGCATTGTTGAGATGGACACTTAGGCTTTACCGAAATCCTGGATCGATATTTATCTATGTGCTGAAATTGCTCGTTTATTGGGTTGCTTAGGATCGATATTTATCTATGTGCAGCATTACTGAGATGGACACTTAGGCTTTACTGAAATCCTAGATTGATATTTATCTATGTGCTGAAATGCTCGCTTATTGGGTTGCTTAGGATCGATATTTACCTATGTGCAGCATTGTTGAGATGGACACTTAGGCTTTACTGAAATCCTGGATCGATATTTATCTATGTGCTGAAATTGCTCGTTTATTGGGTTGCTTAGGATCAGCATTTCTGAGATGGACACTTAGGCTTTACTGAAATCCTGGATCGATATTTCAGTAAAGCATACATGTCTTCCTCTTTTCCCTGTCCACCTATGTCACCTATTTCAGTAAAGCCTAAGTGAAGCCAAAGCCACCGTTGCATATGCCCTCTCTTTCCTCTAGGCAATGAGAATATATATAACTACCTACGCTCCTCTATATTTCATATGCCCTCTCTTTCCTCTATTACCTCTCTTCCTCTGCTTTCTCCTCTTTTTCATGGCTAGACCATTATTTTTAAATAAAAACTATTTCCTCATCTCCTATCTCTTTTTTCACCTCTCTTTCCTCTCCTTAATCTCTTCCGCTCTTTCCGCTCTTTTCTCCTCTATTTCCTTTGTTTTCTCTCTTTTCTCCTCTAATTCATGGTCTAGCCATGCTCGATGACGAAAGCGGGCAAAGTGAGATTAGTGTGGCAACATGGACCGCATCCTCGGATGTTGGAAACATGTTGACATACGAGTCAATGACCTTAATGATAGCGTTGGATGGCCGTTGATTCGGCAACCCGTACTGAGAGCAATCTTTTCCTTTTTTTCTTTAAATTGCCTCTTCCATCTTCCGGTCTGAAGGCCAGCACAAGAGGCTTGGAAGCTGCCTGAGCTCTCTAACATGGCATTGATATTATTTGGTACATAGAGCTGTTTGTACCGAGTATAAAATCCATGCCGTGTTAGAGAATTTAGGCGCTTCCAAGTCTTCTGTTCTTTTGTGCCTTCGACACGTGAAGATAAAGATAGGCATGCTCGATGATGAAAGCGGGCAAAGTGAGATTTGTGTGGCAGCATGGACAGCATCCTCGGATGTTGGAAACATGCTGACATACGAGTCGATGACCTTAACGATAGCGTTAGATGGCCGTTGATTCGGCAACCCGCACTGAGAGCAAAAAATCCAAACTTTTTGGTAGATGATGATTGTTGATAGAAGAGGAGGTAGGCTGGGGAGGGATCAATATAGAATGTAGGGTGTCTTTCATTAGGAAGGTTGGTCAAACAATATGCAAGACATACCGCAACTCGTACGACCTTAGGTAGACATGGTCGGATGTTTGGGTATTCCCGGATCATCTTTGTGATGTGTATGCCACATTATATTTGATTTTCCGAGGGATACCCAAGTATCCTGACCTATTTACCTCGATGTCGTATAAATTGTGGTATGCATTGCATAGTGTGCACCTGCCTTTCTTATGAACGTGTTCTACATTGTATGTCCATCCTCGTTAGCTGCATCCTCTTCTTTCCCGTTCGATGCCATGGAATATACTCCTTTTCTTAGAAAAATATATTTTCAACTAAGTCTTCAAAAAAATTCTAACTTTTTGGCAGATGACGATGACTCTTGATAAGCATATGTATATTTAGGAGAACGGGAAGATGGGGTGGAAGAATGTAGAATGTAGGGTGTCTTTCATTAGGAAGGTTGGTACAATAAAATGCAAGACATACTGCAACTCGTACGACCTTAGGTAGACATGGTCGGATGCTTGGGTATTCTCCGGATCATCTTTGTGATGTGTATGACACATTATATTTGAGTTTCCGGAGGATACCCAAGTATCCTGACCTATTTACCTCGAGGTCGTATAAATTGTGGTATGCATTGCATAGTGTGCCCCTGCCTTTCTTATGAAAGTGTTCTACATTGTATGTCCTTCTATCTCGTCTTCCTCTTCTTCTATTTGATTCTGTTGCTATCCATGTTACGATGCCAATGCCAAATAATTCTTTTCTGTCATCTTTTCTCTATTTAACTCTTTCCTCTAATTATTTGCTACTAAATCTTTTCCTTGTTACGCTAAAGGTATCAAATCCTATAAAGACGGACAAGATACCATTACAAGATAATCCTATAATGGCTGTTGGTATTTCTTACGTCACGAATAAATCCGCAAGCGCACGGAATACCGTTGTAGCACTTCACCCGGGAGTATTCCAAGGTATCGTATTTATATCCGCGAGGGAACGGAGTATTTCTGCAACAAGGTTAGTTTACCCAAGGACAACCAAGACAACGTAGCAAAATAGGGTCGAGAGGGTGACTCTTATCTATTTATCCTTTAAAGGTAGACGAACGCAAGCTAGACTTGTTTACTTCGGGCACCGTCTTAGGCTTGGTCTGCCAAGCCACTCCGGTCTACGAAAGCTCTACTATGTACCCGAACGTGGAGGGTTCCTTTGGATGACAGGGCTGTCACTTCCTGCCACCTACCTCTACAAACCGTGGGGCACACAGCAAACAAAGGCGATCTCCGGCCTAGACACCACGTCTATGCTATTGACCGCTACTCTAGCCTCGGCCTAGAACCGAGTTCGGAAAGCTAGAGCACTTCTTGCGAGCGATGATCCCGTAAACAAGTATAACAAGAATTACGTCTAACAAAGATATGTCACGATAGATAAGTAGATCACCACGTATAAATCACCTAAAAGAGTGTTTACACGCCAAGGTAAAAGGAAAGGAAATACTACTCCACTTTATAAAAGGGAGGAACACTCCTTCCTTTTCCTTGCCCTCTCTCCTATTCTACTAAGATACAAGAGGCCCTTGGCCTAAGGATGAGAATTTTGTCTTCTATCTTGATGTTGGTGGTGTGTTGAGAGAGGGGGTATAGCCCTTTATTTATAGCCTTGGAAGGTCGGCAACTTGGAGGCGGTTCCGGACGTCGGTGGTATTAATTGCAGGTGGAACCGACCTCCGGACGTCGGTGACGAACCGCCGGAGAAAAGTGGGCCGGGGGGCCCACTGTCGGTTCGGCCGAACCAGTAGGGCGGTTCGGCCGAACCGGCTCAGGCTCCCCGGGCTTGGTTCTTCTCTCGGTGCCTTCCTCTGGCTGTGTACTTGGCCCAATCCACTTGCTTGGTTTGATGTTGAGGCCCTGTTTTGTGGTTTTGGGCTTTTGGACGATATTCTTTAGTCCGGGAAAATCCGTCGATTGCAAAGTCCATGTTTCGTGCATGTTTTCCCCTGTTTTCATATGAATTGCACTCGCATTCATCATTTCACCAAGACTTGTGGAAATGGTTAGATAAAAGCCCTATGTCTACTCTTGGTGGTGGATATGATTTCAAAAGGTGCATAAAGTTGACGGTAAAAATGGATCGTAAGGACCGTCAACAAGACCCCCACACTTAGCTCTTTGCTCGTCCTCGAGTAAAGCTAGTGAGCATAAGCGGGAGCATACGTCTCATGGTATGATGCTAGCATACAAATTATTCCAAGCCATACCTGCACCCGTGAACTTTGATGTGTCTACCATGTAATCTTGGGCGGTTGAGGAATGGAACGGTCATGATTCAAGTCATCATAACTCCCTCTGCTGAGTAACTCGGGTTTTTGATAGATTTTCAAAGTAAAAACATGGCTCATACTCCTCAAATGATCACTCTCAAATCGCTCAATGTTTATGGTTCCTCACCAAGGCATGATTTTCCTCTTTTCGTCTTACTTCTACAAAAGGCTTTATGTGGAGCTTGGTAGGGAATGAAAGAGAGGCATACTTGTATCACATATTTTGCTGAACCAAAAGAGTGGATCCATGGAGAATGCAAGTCATACAACCGTGATCAAGATGTGCAAGTGTGTATGAGGGTGGTGTTGTGGAAATTGTACTCCTTTTTGTGTTCATTCTCTCCTTCTCTTTTTGATTGTTCGAGGAGGACATGGCTTATGATTCTTTCTTTCTTTTCTCTTCTTCTTCTTTTTTTTTTTTTTTTTTTTTTTTTCAACATGCTCTACTTTTGTATGAGCAGGGATTATTCTTTCTTTTGCATAGCCATGTCTCCGATGATAACTTGAGAGAGAAGGGTAATAATGTGGAGTATTTATTTTGGTGGATAGATGGGCGTATTGCTTAACTTCCAGTGTAGAAGTTTAGCATGTGAGGTGGAGTGTATGTGATCTTGATCATGAGAGTATAACAAGCTTCTCACTAGGGTCACACAATTTTGATAAAGCTCAATGCAATGACAAGCAGCATATGTGTGTAGGCTTTGCAATGTGATCAACATATGGCTTTGGTGGGAATATAAGATCATTGAGGAGCATGAAGCTATAAATTTTAAATTTTTCAAGATAAATACCCAATTACTCTATGCAGGAGGAGCAAGATTCATCTCATCCAACCATATCACATTCGCCAACAACTTAGATAAACATGGGTTCCTATGAGATTGGTGTTCACAAGCAACAGCATATGATGCGAGGAATAAAGAGTATGCAGGCCAACCGTCTAGAAGCATGTAGTTTGAGGGAACAATAACGTTCATTTTATTCTTGAGTTAAATTTTAGTGATTGGCTCAAAAGGTTGGTTTAACTCATGAATTGGAGAGATAGAGTAGTGGGGTAGAATGCGCAAACCATCGCCTTGGGTGAAGTGGAGGCCAAGTGGACCATAGGATATTTGATCGAACCAAAGGTTCGGCCAAACCTTGCTTTCTTGTCTCGATGGCTCCACCTTCTTTTGTGTCGATTAGTGCGATGTTGTGCATCATGTTGGTGGGGGAGATCTCAAATGTGTGCGTGATGAAGAACTAAAGAGATCTCCCCCACACTTGTTCTTGTATCTCGCTTTATTTATTCGAAACAAACAAAAACAAAGCGAAGACAAAGAGGACTCTACCGGGGTTAAAGACCGGGGAGCCTAGATTTATTGAATTAAACTTTAGGTGCCTTATGTGTTTGAAACAAAAGAGAGATGAAGCACCTTACTTATTATTTCTTTTTCAAGTGTTATTCGATTTTTCATTTTATAATTTTTATTTTATTTTGACATTTTCAAGGTGGAAGAAAAAGGATGCAAGTTGCGATACAAGTTACCTTTGTGGGGGAGGGAACCTCCCCACACTTGTTCTTTTGCTCATGGCGTTTGATTTGGGGTTGAACCCAATGTGATTGTGGAAGGCCTTTGTGCAGTGTGGCTGTGATGTTGGTGCAATGTTTTGGTGGGGAGATCTCGAGCATGTGCGTGATGAAAACTCGAGAGATCTCCCCCCACACTTGTTCTCTGCACCTGAGAATCCTGCCAAAAACACTACTCCTGCAAGCAATTTCCTCCAACTTGGAGAGGCAAGGTTAGCTCTCGGAGCACATACAAACAAGGTCCGGGTTAGATGACCGGACCTCATTTGTACAACCGAGGAAGAAAGGCACAAGCATGTCATGTGGACCATGTTTGAGTGCGATCATGGGCAAGATATTCCTCGTTGATAAAAACAACTTGGGGCTTAGTGATATGAAAACTTGAAACAGTGTAAGCCCCAACTCTAGGAGTGATATGATAAAACAACGAGGTGCACTCAAGAAGTCCTAATTGCTTGGAAAGTTCTTAACCATTCATGCATTGCATAGGAGGGATTTTGATATCGTTAACCATGGCGAGAGGATTCTAAGCTCATTCCTCATACGAGATATGTCTATGATTGCTTTGAGGAACACAAGTCATAGCAAGCCAACCATGCATCAAGCACAAGAAGGAATATGATTCATTGCCAATGAGCATGCTTGTGAAGATCAGGAGTTTGTAGGCTCAAAGTTTGATAAGCAAAGCTTATGAAAGCCTAGTAGATAGCAAGGATGTATGCATGAAGGGTGATACTCCCTATGGGAGAACCAAAGGGTAGTACCATTGCCTAACTACTAGAAGGATGCATGGAAAATCATGTGGTAAGTAGGTGGGAGCCATACTCACCCACACGAATAAAAACCATATCACCCTTGGGCTTCCAATTATTAGCAAAAAATGTGGTCATACCTTTGTTGTGCAGAGATATCAAATTGAAGTTGTAGGCTTGTTCCTTCATTTCGCACACCACAACAAGGTTGGTGTCGAAAAGGAGTCTTGACATGTTGTTTTCATCAAGGTCCTCCTCCATGGGATCTTCGTGAGGCTCTTCATGCCAACCTTCTCACATTAGGCATGAGCTCAATGGAGGGGGACGAGTATGTGTCACGTCGGGGGTGACTTGTGCTTGAACTTGTCGCCTTTTTCAACGTGTTGATGAGCTGATTATTGTCCTTTCTCCTGGCTGCACATAAGAGCAAGAACACAAAAGCGAACTCGAGCACGGGTTATGTTAGTGAAAACCAAATGGATTTCCCGTCGGTTGCCTTTGCAAGGATTTTTTTTTTTTTCGCAACTTAATTTATTAAACAAATAGAAAAGAAGAGAAAGGGAAACCGTTTTCTTAACTTCCAGACGAAAAGCCAAAATGGTTTGTCTCAAAATTGTTTTTCTTTGAGAATAAATTTCTAAAGAAAAAAGAAGAGTTGGAGACGATCGAAGATGGAAGAAGTTTATTTTTGAAGGACTCCAACTATGCAAATAAGAAAACCAAAGAGAAAATCTTTTTCTTAAACTTGAGACAAAATATCGTGGAAAATTGGGGAAATGCGAGAGCAAGAATTTAGCTTTTAAGGGTGCTTGAATGCAGAAGGGATGAAATTGAAGAATTCAAACACCCTTGCATCCAAAAAGAAATAAAGTTTAACTTGGTCAACAGCCCCATAATGGCTATAGGCTTTAAAGTCAAGGGGTTGTGCCAAAATTCCATCAAAACTTTTGCTCAAAGCATTTTCCAAAAGGTTGGGTCGAGTTAAATTTTACCAAACTTATTCTCTCAGATTTTATTTTTTTTTTTCAAGGAGAAAAAAAAAAGAACAAAATAGGAGTTGGAGAATGATTCCAACAAGGAGGGAGTTTATTTTGGAGAAACTCCAATTATTCAAATGGAAAAACCAAAAGGAGAAAGAGAAGGAAAAATCTTTTTCTTGAACTTGGGGCAAACAATAAAAATTCTCGGAAAATGCAAGAGTAAGAATTTTGGAAGAGAGTGCTTGAGTGGAGTGTAAGTGAAGGCACGAAGCACTCTTGAAAACCAATATAATGAAATGAAGTCCATTTTTGGTTGACAACCCCATGATGGCTATGTGTTAGAAAGCCGGAGGGAGTTGTGCCAAAATTCCTCCAAAATTTTGCTCAAAGCATTTTTCATAAAAAGATTGCCTCAAACTCATTTTCCAATACAAAAAGGGTTGAAGAATCCCAAAATGGTTTGGAACAATTCAAACATGCAGAAAGCAAATATGCAAGGAATGCGGTGTCTGGTGGGAAAACAAACATGCATGTGAAGAACAAATGGTTTGCATTTATATATATATATATATATATATTTTTTTTTTCACCAGTAAATCAGAAAAAATCCGAATATGCATGTTGAGGAGAAAATCAAATATGGAGGAAGCAAATATGAGATAACTACCGATTATCCTATCGGCAAGGGCATCATCATTTTAAGTCCGATGAGCAAGACTTTTCTCCATCATCATGATTTGTCAATAAAGTCCCGGAGAAGGACCTGCAAGGTTAGTGCCAACAATATACAAGCACGATATTTGCAATATTTATGATAAACAAAAGTATCTACAACCATCCTAAAGAACATATAGCAAAACAAGGCACCAAGGTGGTTGTGGGCAGCAGAAGTGGTGTTGGCACTAACAGGCATTGACCCTAGAGATTCATGATGTGAGCATGTGTCATGTGGTTGTTCAAAGAAGAAGCTCCCATGCTCATTCAAAGATTCCTCTTTAGATTCTAGAGTCGATGCCTCATGAAATTCCATGGCCCAAGGTTTGTTTTCAAAAAGTTCTTGATCATCATCAAGAACGGTGCGTGAAGGGCCGAGAGGGAAAAGGCTCAAATGGTGAAGAGGACCGTTTGGGTTCATAGGCATAAAAGGTTTCGTCAAACTCATCCTCTTCATGGGTGGAAAACTTTGCATCCTCATATAATGAAGGCTCGAGCGATCGGGTTCGGGATATGAACTTCACTTGCTCAAGTGGTTCATGATTGTGATGAGGATTCTCCAAAGGATTTTGAGTGGTGGTGGTGGTGAAAACGGTTTTCCCATGATTCTCCAGTCATATCCTCCTTATGAAAAGGGTTTTTAGGAGGATCGGGAGGAGAAGGAGGTGGCGTCTTTACCCATGTGTAATTCGAGGTGTTTCCAAAATTTTCAAAAATTTCTTCCTCAAACTCAAAAGGGAACTCAAGAGGTTCATCTTCCTCTATCATTGCTCTTGTGTTAGATGAGGACTCGAGTGTTGGGTCTACCTTTGTAGGCACCAATTGTTGTGTTTCTTGCATAACGAGTTCTTCATCTTTTGACTTCGGCTCAACGAGTAAGTCAGCGGAAAAAGGTGTGTTTTCCACAATTCGATCCAAAAGTTCGTGTGCTTCCGCTATGGTCTTATGAGAAAAAGACCCACCCGCGGCCGTGTCAAGATAAAGTGCGGTATCGTTGCTCAATCCCGAATAAAAGTGTTGTAATAAAACGGGTTCGGGAGCAATAATTCTGGTCCGAGTCTGTTAGAGAACAGAACCGAATCCATGACGCACTTAAGGTTTCCTTTTCTTCTTGTCGAAAGCCTATTATTTCCGCTCGTAGAGAAGTGATACGAGATACGGGGAAGAATGCTAGACAAAATTTGTCTCGCAATTCTTTCCAATCACCGTTCACTCTCTTAGCGGTGTAAGTGTACCATTGCTTCGCCTTCTCATTGAGAGAGAAGGGAAACAACTTCCACTTCAATGTTTCTTGTGTCATGCCATGGATCAATCGGCATGAACACAAATGTTCAAACTCTCGCAAGTGTTCATAAGGATTTTCATGTTTAAAACCCGAAAAGGATAAACCTCTAATCATCGAAATGTAATCGGGGAGAACTCATAGCCAGGTGAAGAAATAGGTTGTGATGATGATGGTGGCTCTAAGAATTCACCCCGTGGAGTGGAGAAGGATTGGATGGTTGGGTGTGACTCCATGATATGTTTTTGTGAAATTTTGAATGTAAGGAAAAATAAAAACAGAACGGTAAGTAAGATAGATTACGAGGGCAAACCTGATTCGTTACAAAGATAACAACCGTTCCCGGCAACGGCGCCGTAAATGCTTGTTGGTATTTCTTACGTCACGAATAAATCCGCAAGCGCACGGAATACCGTTGTAGCACTTCACCCGGGAGTATTCCAAGGTATCGTATTTATATCCGCAGGGAACGGAGTATTTCTGCAACAAGGTTAGTTTACCCAAGGACAACCAAGACAACGTAGCAAAATAGGGTCGAGAGGGTGACTCTTATCTATTTATCCTTTAAAGGTAGACGAACGCAAGCTAGACTTGTTTACTTCGGCACCGTCTTAGGCTTGGTCTGCCAAGCCACTCCGGTCTACGAAAGCTCTACTATGTACCCGAACGTGGAGGGTTCCTTTGGATGACAGGGCTGTCACTTCCTGCCACCTACCTCTACAAACCGTGGGGCACACAAGCAAACAAAGGCGATCTCCAGCCTAGACACCACGTCTATGCTATTGACCGCTACTCTAGCCTCGGCCTAGAACCGAGTTCGAAAGCTAGAGCACTTCTTGCGAAGCGATGATCCCGTAAACAAGTATAACAAGAATTACGTCTAACAAAGATATGTCACGATAGATAAGTAGATCACCACGTATAAATCACCTAAAAGAGTGTTTACACGCCAAGGTAAAAGGAAAGGAAATACTACTCCACTTTATAAAAGGGAGGAACACTCCTTCCTTTTCCTTGCCCTCTCTCCTATTCTACTAAGATACAAGAGGCCCTTGGCCTAAGGATGAGAATTTTGTCTTCTATCTTGATGTTGGTGGTGTGTTGAGAGAGGGGGTATAGCCCTTTATTTATAGCCTTGGAAGGTCGGCAACTTGGAGGCGGTTCCGGACGTCGGTGGTATTAATTGCAGGTGGAACCGACCTCCGGACGTCGGTGACGAACCGCCGAGAGAAAGTGGGCCGGGGGCCCACTGTCGGTTCGGCCGAACCCAGTAGGGCGGTTCGGCCGAACCGGCCCGGGCTCCCCGGGCTTGGTTCTTCTCTCGGTGCCTTCCTCCGGCTGTGTACTGGCCCAATCCACTTGCTTGGTTTGATGTTGAGGCCCTGTTTTGTGGTTTTGGGCTTTTGGACGATATTCTTTAGTCCGGGGAAAATCCGTCGATTGCAAAGTCCATGTTTCGTGCATGTTTTCCCCTGTTTTCATATGAATTGCACCTGCATTCATCATTTCACCAAGACTTGTGGAAATGGTTAGATAAAAGCCCTATGTCTACTCTTGGTGGTGGATATGATTTCAAAAGGTGCATAAAGTTGACGGTAAAAATGGATCGTAAGGACCGTCAACAATGGCGGACAAGATACCATTACAAGATAATCCTATAATGGCGGACAAGATACCATTACAAGATAATCCTATAATGGCGGACAAGATACCATTACAAGATAATCCTATAATGGCGGACAAGATACCATTACAAGGGAAACAATTTTTGGAGTCGTAGTCCCAACCACTTCGCCTAGCTTTATTTCCCCGTTAGAAGGAGAAGTGATAACGCAAGAATGTCCTTGTGAGCTGCATGTGCCGTTTGGTTACAAGGGAAGGACCATGAAGGTTGCAACCGATAGAGCACTTCCAGGACGAACAATCCACAACATGGATATTCCACCCGAGTACGTCCGTGTCACCGTCTAGGAGGTCAACCAACGATGTGAGGAGCACGAGATTGAGTGCCCCATACCCGACGTGGGGATTATAACTCTACATGATGCTATCGGTTCGTTCATCATGTGGAAACGGCGTGAGGTTGTGCTCTCGGAACCACGAGTTTCCCCTCCCCCTTGTCCGGACACGGATCGGTTCATGAGAGTCAACAATTCACGGGAGATGAAGCTGGAGCAGGAGAACCGTCTCCTTTGTCGGGTGCTGCTTCAGCCGCTAAGGAACAAGATGACCAAGGACAGTAAGCGGTTATGAGTCCTATACTTGCAGACAGCCCGCAGCAAGAAACCACCACAGTACACGGCTATGAGGAGCCTCGGCAACAAATAGTCCCCCTTGTCGAGCCGGAAGGGCAATGTATCCCCTCTATCGAGCCGGAAAGTCAAACCCTAGCCTTGGATGAAGAGCCTCGGTTTATCAAGCCTCTTCGAAGGAGTTTACTCCTGTACTTCCTAGGATGATTACGCTCGCGGTGGTGGATCCGTCAAAGCCGCAACTCTGAACATGTCACGAAATACTTGGAGCGAATGAGGAAGGGACCCGTGCAACCAATCATGGAATCTCGTCAATTGGTACATTACGATGATGACATATTTGAGAGTCGTGGCGAGAATGAGGACTTCCCAAATTTCATCTTTGGCAAACCCCACGTATCTAAAATCATGTTGTCAAACCTACCGTGGGAGATGCGGAAGCTGCATGATCGGTACGTAGCGGCAGCGAAAGAAGGAGTGGATGTGATCACCTGTAAGCTTCCGAGGGACGTGTTCAACGATATCGGTGACTCGGCCCTTGGACTATATTTCAATGATATCCACACTCTGTTTCGCCTCGACGAGATGGACATGACCTTCATAACCTTGTGGTGCATGTAGTGCCTCCATCCATCTTTTTCTTGTTTCCTACTTTTTGCAGTACATGTTACACACTTGCCTTTTGCTTTTAATGTAGCTTGAATTTAACATTTCAAAAGAAGAGATACAACAGACCCGATTGGAAGGTTGGGTATCTCAATCCGAGCTTGATCAATCAAAGTGCGATCAACCCCCGGATAAATGAGAAAGACAAGATATATAAGGACAAGACACCACAAGAGTTACAAACTGAAGGACACCATGAAGACAAAAGCTAGGGGTCGAGCTGCAGGTTATATTTACAGGTGCTTCGGGGAATGGCAGGATTGTCACGCCATTTCCGCGCCTTACCACTTCGAGTAAGTTCGACCACTACCTTCCTCTCGTCGATCGTAAAGATAGATGACATACTAACTAATACGATCTTTTGTTGCAGTGGTCATTGGATTTGTTTCCCGATCATGCCAAAAATTGGATATCTATTAGTCTTGGATAGCCTTGACTATGACTACAATCGCTACGTAGATATCGTGAGCGTTATAAATTGGTAAGTACGGACGTACAATAAAATAGCGAAAATTTCATGGAATAATACCCTTTTCTCAATACTGTAGTGCTTATTTGAACTACGTAAAGAACCCGAAGGTAGCACATCATAGAATTTGGAAACAAATATACTTTCATCACAAATTTTCGGTAAGACACGCGTCACATCTAATTTTTTTATCCTGCTATCAATGAAATAGAGTGATGTATTTTACTTCACTCTATTTAACAGATGCATTAAGCAAGTAAAAGGTAGTGTGCACTGTGGATACTACGCATGTGCGTATTCGAGCTCCGCTGCATCCTACTTGAATGTCATCACCCATGAGACCACCGAGGAGGTACGCTAAGATTGCATTTGTTTAATTTGTATTCTTTCTGTTTTTTTGTCTATCATGTACCAACTTTTATGTATTTATTGACAGAGAAAAAAAGTCTAGAAAAGGCATTGATAACGGACGAGAAAGATACTCGTCGAGTCTTAAACTCGGCATTAGAACTACCCGGTTCCTCACGAGCGTGGAATTCGATGGTGCAATACACGGAACACACAAAAACACGCGATTTTAGACAGGTTCAGGCCTCTCGATGGAGAGTAATACCCTACGTCCTCTATGTTATGTATTGCCTTTATCAGATTGCTAATTGCAAGATCTCGGAGAGTTTTCGGGGGGGGGGTTCTCGCTTCGTCTTATATATCCGGGGAGCTAGGGTTATATGCAGAGTCCTACTCGATTACACGGATTACATATATGGGAGTTCTATCTCTAGCTTTCCTTATTGATTCGAGTCCTAACGAGACTACAAATTATTCCTTTACTTGCTTCTCATGTTATCATACGCCGGTCTTGATACCCGCCTCATGTCCATACCGGTATATGGAATCCTCTCGTTATTCCGGACCGGTTAGGAACAAGTCTGTTGGCTTATCTCCATCACCTTTATCTTCATTGATTTGTTACCGTGTCTTTGCGTATCCATTCATTTATCATCTTTATACCCATAAGGCAAGTATACGGCAGCCCCAGAGTAATTTTTGATTTGACCTTGAATAAGACCGACCAGTCTTCCGCATGTTGGTCTTGATTCTATGGTGAAATTAAAAAGAACTCTAATCTGCTGCAATGGTTCTTCTTTCTTCGAAGCGCTTTAAAAAGCCCAAAAAATTAGTGTTTTTATCCTTCATATCACCTAATTAGGTAATCATTGCATATTCTTCTTCCAGGTGCACCGACTAGGTGCACCTAATTGAGTATAGCCCCGACTCTTGGATCATTTGAACTCCTTTCAAATAATGCAAGAGTCCACTAGTTGATTCTTCATTATTTCCTTTGATATGCAATCTTCACAAACCGCTCCATTTAATTTTCCATTATTTTCCACCTCCCGCGATCGTTACAAACCGCTCTTGGATACGGTGCACAAGTTAGGTGCACCTAATTAGATATAGCCCCGACTCTTGTATCATTTGAGGATCGCAAATAATGCAAGAGTCTTTTTAGAGAGACTATGCTTTATTATCTTCCACGAAATCATATCCCTCTTAGCAATTTCTGCTAAGAACACATTTCTCAGACCGGTCTAACCAATCATATCACATTTCCTTTTAAGACCACTTAAGTCAGTCTTATCTGTGTCGTTTTTAGTTAATTTTAACTAAAAAGCAAAATTCTGGTTGATCACACCAGTTTATTCCCATATTCTCACATCGACTCGAGTCTCCAAGGCCTATGATCAGCCGGATGATTAACACCCACAGCCTAAGGCATCCATTAACATTGAGTTAGGTAAGGTCTAACTCTTTCATACTGCTAAATCACGAAAATTAGCATTACATTAATCCAGTTAGGTCATAATTGCACGATCAAGACATAAGTCATTCAATGCCAAATTCCCTGGGCCGTATAAAATAGCCCCTCGGGCCCATCTCGAGCGCCTATAAAAGAAACCGAAAGGTCGACCTAGGTCAAACCCATTCCCGAAAGTCCATACGCGCCCGCCATCCGCCCTTGTTCTTCGGACATCACGATCATCGTTCTTCCTTTCCGCACAAACCAATCTTAGATTTTCTTTTTTCATCTCTCAAGATGGGCAAAAAGAAATCCTCCGCCAACCCCGCTTCTTCTTCCTCTCGTTCCTCGCGACCAACTCCCATTTGGTGTTCAAGATCCGGGTAGCGAGCAAAGTCACCGAAGCATCTCTCAATGATGCGGTTCGTGATGGATATCTTCCTCCTCAACCAATCTTGAACTGGAGCCTCCCTACCACCGGCCAAATTCCATGGGGAATAGACAACTCCCAGCAATTGGTTTTCAAAGCTTTTTTCCTCCATGGCCTTGATCTCCCTTGCTGCTCCTTCTTTAGGGGTCTTCTTTTCTTTTACGGATGGGAGTTAGTGAATCTCAATCCTAACTCCATCCTGCAGATCGCTTTTTTATCCATCTCTCGTGAAGCTTTCCTTGGAGTTCTCCCCCACTTCAAGTTATTTCAATATCTTTTCCAAATCCGCCCACTTCCCTCGTCGGACCGCCAAACTACGAGTAGGCGGGGTAGAAATTCAATGCTTGGAGTGCAGATGAATACTTTTCTATTTCCCTGAATAAAAGCATAGCCCATTGGAAAAATGGGTGGTTCTTCTCTCGATAATCCCCAGCCTGCACTCCCTCCTTTCAGCGCCAAGGTAGCCAAAAATTTCCCTACCCCGGATAGTAGGGAAAAACTTAAAGAAGATGAAGAAATTCTTGCTCTCTTGGTCCGTATCAAGTATCTAAAGGAAGTCAAAGGTGTCACCGCCGAGACAGTTCTTTGGTGCTTCATAGTGCGAGGAGTCCAGCCACTAAAGAAGCAAGAACATCTAGCATGATGTTTTAACGAAGATGTTGCCATTCCACTCGACGGAACTCTTCTTCCCGACAAAGAGCGGTTAGAAATCCGCCTCAAGCAAATGCTCCAGCCGAAACCGGATCTATCGGGATGTCCGAGAGTGGGTCCGGCGTTCGATCCCCTAAGCATCCCTCTTCTTATTTTTGAATCTTGTTACATTTTAATCTACATTCTCTAATTCAAATCCAATTGTTCAATACAAAAAATGGACAACTTCAGGAGCCACCCCCTCTACCTCCTAATGATACTTGGGGGAGGACTATGCGAGCAATACCGCTCCCCTCACTGTTCAAGCCGGTCTTACTCAAAGGACTTCAGGCCGGTCATCCCTCTCGTCGCCCAACGATAGCTTCGAAGATATCCAAGTCGGGAAAGGTGGTTCAAGCACCTAGTACAAAGAAACGTACTACTTCCTTGACCATCGGCGGACCCATCGCATCCTCTCGCTTCGCATCCGGCGATACTCGCACGGAGGCGCAAAAGCTTGAAGAACGGCGGAACGAAGCGAAGCGATCGAGAGGGATCGCCAAGCCGCTCCGGCTGCTTTTGAAGCCGCTACCGGAAAGTCTCAAGGAGCCCGCACATTGACGGATTCTCTAGCCAATGTTCCCAAGAGGTCTCGGTATGGCATTCGGACCGGTCCTTCGTCGGGTGATGCAGGGGAACCAGTCTCATCGCCGCAAGTCCAACCAGCGGCTAAAAGGACTTCCGAGGGCCCTAGTGAAGATACTCGAGGTCCCGCCAAGAAGATCAAGACTTCTACCGGCTTTAATAAAGCCACTTCGTAAGTTTCCTGCATCCCTAATCCTTTCCGAATCGTTTTTACCCCAGTCTTCTAATGCTCATCACTTTTTCGCATAATCCCTTCTAATTTCCAAGCTAGCATAGCTAGCTTTTTAACAAATAAAGCTTCTACCCCTGCTCCGACCGGTAGTGCTTCCACTACCGCCCCTGCTGCATCCCCGGCCAGCACCGGGCCTTCGAAGCTCAAAGTGCCGCCTCCGATGTAGAACCTTCATCCCAAGTAACCGAAGATCAAGTCATCAACTTTGGGGCTCATCTACCAGCAACCTTCCTCCTCGAGGCGACCCTGTTCCAACTTCCAAATTCCTCTAGAACTCCCGCTAGGACCGGTTTGGGTGGAAGAAATTCCTCGTCGGCCCGGGACGACGCGCAAATCTCCGAGAGAGCCTAGACTAGCCAAAATGGTAATCGGAGATGTGGAAGTGGACAGCTCAAGTGGAGCCAGAAAGTTCACCGCAACAGCTCGGTGGGACGCCCTCCGGGAAGAGGAAGCCCTGAAGAATTTCTCCGAATCTGGCCAGGTATATCCTATTACTTTACTAACTCCTTCGAACAATATCTTTTTTATAATCTAATCTTTTACTTCTTCCTCCTTTTAGGTTCTTCGAAAAACTCGGAAGCCAAAAACGCGATAATTGCTCGTCCGGAGGAAGAACCGTACACCAACCAAGAGCGGTTGGTTGAACTTGAATCTTAGACCGCCGATCTGAAATCCAAGGAAACTGATCTGCTGAAGAGGGAGGCCAATTTGATGAACACCCACCGGCTGATGGAGGAACGCCGGCAAGAGATCATTAAGCTCCACAAAGAAATCCAAAGTAATGCTCTTAATTTTATCTCCACATTTCGTATTTTCCTTGTTCTCTCTCTCCGACCGGTCTTGTTTTTCATCTCAGCACTTGAAAATCTTGTTGCTGCCCATAAAAAGGCAAAAGAAATTCTTTCGTAGAAGGCACCTGCTCGGGAACAAGCTCTGCTGGAAGGTTCGCAGATCGAAGAACAGCAAACGGCCCGGATCGGAGAGCTCGAAGGTGAACTCACTGCCAAGGATAATATCCTTGCGCAGGCTCTCGTTCAAATAAGATGCTAGAAGCTGACAACACTCGTCTGAAAGCTGAATTGGCTGAAGCTCGGAAGCCATAAAGACAACGCAGACAGAGAAAGAGAGTACTGTAAGGACAGCTCATGAATCTGCCCAGCTCGCACTCAAAGCTAAGGAAACAGAAATTCAGCGCCTGCTGAAAACTGAAACCAAGCTGAGAGAGTCTAATGTCAATATTAAAGGCAGCTTCAGGGCTGCTGAAATTAGACATAGACGTAAGTTTCCTCGTTTTCTCCTTTATTAAGTAAAGTCTCTTTTTTGCACCGGTCTAGCCACCACCCTCGCCCCATCACCGGCGGTCTTGAGTTCACTTCTCTTTTACACCGGTCTATACTGACAATTGTCCCTTTGTCTTTTTCAGAACTTGCTGCAGGCACGGTGCGAACACTTGAATATCTGAATGGCGGCCGGGCTATTGATCCAAATGAGGTGGATCTCGAGACTGCCATCCGAGCTTTCCCAAGAAGAATCGAGAGAGCATTCCAAGATGGTTGCCGCTGCAGGAGGAGGTCATATCGCCGCCATAATCCAATCTTGGACTCCGGTCGAGGATTGTGATTTCAACTTCATCAAGGATGGCGCCCACCCGAACACTACTGAAGATCAATTCAATGAGCTGAAGAACTCGCTCATTGGTACTGTTTCGAAGCCGATAGAGGATGTTCCTCTCGATCCGACGGGTATTCCTCCGAAAGTAGCTCCAGCAACCTTTGCTCTGGACCAGGACGCTCAAGAAGCGATAGCCGTCGCTAGGCAAACGGTGGAGGATGCTTTTGAAGATCTGGATGCTGATTTACCGTTAACTTCTTCCGATTCTGAAGAAACAATTGACGATAGGTTAGCTGAAAATCGTAAGACCGGTGATACCGGTACTTCCAGCGGTCCTATCCAGTAGATTCTTGTCATAGGGCCAGCTTGCTTTTGTAATCAAACAATTTTATCATCATACTATTATATGTTACTTTATTTTGATGATAACAAAGTTTTAATATCTTCTTCCTTTCCTTGTGAATACTGGTTTCTAAATGTCGACGTCTTACTTACTAACTTCTTTATCCAAGCCATGATGGTTATTTCAACTCAAACAAACTATGAACAAATTCTGGCTCTAATCAGCACATATCTCAACTCATAGCTGTAGCTTACTTTAACAAAATCATGTGACATAGAAAAAGAGCTAGATTTTAAGATTTCACAGACTGCTCTTAACACAGCAGCCTACTAATCAGTATTCATAAAGAAAACGCTAAAAAATTTCCTTCCCTAAATATACCAATCTTAAACTAAAGAACAGACCGCTCTCAACACAGCAGGCTACTGACTAAATGACCGGTCTTATTATTCAGGAATAGCACAATATCATAGACTGCTCTTATCACAGCAGCCCTCGACTCGATAAGTTAATTCAAAATTAAAATATCGAGGCACAAGAAACAAACACATTCACATTAGATATTAAAATTACTTTATTATAATATGAAGAAGTTTTACAAGAAATACTTTTAAGTATAAAAATGACGAAGTTGTTCAATGTTCCAAGAATTTGGAATTTCTTCCTCCTCCAAGGACATAAGCCTATAAGCCCCGGCCCGGAAACCGACTTAACCAGGAAAGGTCCTTCCCGGACCGGTGACAACTTATGCCTATTCTTGTTGGACTGAATCTTCCGAAGAACTAAGTCTCCTACTTGGAATTCCCGTGTGCGAACGTTGCGATCATGATAGCGATGCAATCCCTGATGATATTTGGCCACTTGAATTAGAGCTTGATCCCGCAATTCTTCCGCAGCAATCAACTCAACCTGGCGCTGATCTTCATACTTCTCTTCATCGTAGTATCGTACTCGAGCTGACACCATATTCACTTCTATAGGTAACATAGCTTCAGATCCATACACCGAGAGAAAAGGAGATTGCCCCGTAGCTCTACTAACATTAGTGCGTAGTCCCCAAAGCAACCAGGGCAATTCCTTAACCCGAGTGTCCCGCATACGGCTTCAAACGGTAAAAAATTCTAGGTTTAAGACCGGTCAAAATCATTCCATTAGCTCGTTCCACATGTCCATTGCTCGTGGATGTGACACCGACGCATATTGTATCATAATTTCCAAACTATCGGCGTAATCCTTGAAACACTCCGAAGTGAATTGAGGCCCATTATCGGTGATGATACTGTACGGGACTCCGAAACGCACAAAAATATTCTGTAAAAACTTGATCGCTCGAGTAGTAGTCGTACTGGTAACAGACTTCAGCTTCAATCCACTTGGATAACTTATCTACTGCTACAAAAATGTGCGTGAATCCTTCTGCGCCCTTTTAAACGGTCCAACAATATCCAGCCCCCAAGTAGAAAAAAGCCAAATCATTGGAATTAACTATAACTCATGAGCCGGAGCATGGGGTCTGTCTAGCGAAAAATTGACATCCCCGACAATTTTTACCCACTTTGTGCGCATCGTCCACCGCTTTGGACCAGTAGAATCCTTGTCCGAACACTTTCCCAACTAGTGTCTTCGAAGAGGCATGATTGCCACAAATTCCCTTGTGCACGTCTTCGAGCAATTGAATGCCATCGAAACCGATACACATTTCATCAAAATATTAACACCATGCTATACAGACTCTCCTTCAAGAATCGGATAGTTGCGTGCTCGGACCTCCAATCTTTGCTTCTCCACCCTATCTTCCGGAGTTTTACCAGACTGTAAATACTCAAGGTATGGGGTACGGCAATCGGAGTCAATAATGATAACATCAAGTGACCGAATATCTTCTGGTGAGATTGTTTCCTCGGCGTTGACCACATGCTCGGTCTTGTTTGGTAAGACTGCTTCCTCGGACCGGTCTTTCGGGACCACTTTCTCCGCCTGGTCCTTCAAGGTTACATCATCTACTATTTCTGTAATAGTAGCTTCGCGCTCCATCTTTATGGACGGCTTATCCAATACATGAAGGAAAACACCAGGCGGAACCGCTTGTCTTGATGACCCCAGTCCGGCTAACTCATCCGCAGCAGAATTGTTTCCGCGCGATATATGAGAAAAACGAAGGCCATCAAATTTGTCTTCAAGCTTCCCGACCTCCTGACGATAAGCAATCATATGATCATCATGAGCATCCCATACCTTATTAACCTGACTTATCACCAGCATCGAATCGCCATATACGTCTAATCGCTCGGCTCCCAATGAAACAGCTACCCGAAGACCATGAAGCAAAGCTTCATACTCTGCGGTATTATTTGAAGCTCGAAATGCATTTGTAATACATATCTAAGTTGTTCTTTCTGCGGGGTGAGAAGTATGACCCCAGCCCCGCGCTGAAAGCTGCAGGGGACCCGTCAAAGAACATCTCCCAATACTCCAATGTCTGAATCCCTGCGGGATTTGTGTCTCTTACCATTCTGTTATGAAATCAGCTAAAGCCTGTCCTTTGATAGCTGTCCGTGAAGAAAACGTAATCTCATATTGTCCAAGTTCTATAGCCCACTTGGCAATTTGGCCCACTGCTTCTCGATTTCACACAATATCCCCAATGGCAAACCCAGTCTTAACTTCAATGGGATGCGCTTGGAAATAATGTTTCGGCATTCGAGAGGTTATCACTACAGCGTATATTAACTTCTGTAACTGGAAATACCGTATCCGTGATTCAGTAAGAACTTCACTTACAAAATAGACCGGATGTTGCACCAATTGCAGATGTCCCTCTTCCTTCCGGTCAACCGCCGATACCGTGCTCACCACGTGAGTCGTTGCGGAAATATATAACTGAATGGTCTCATCCGGTTCGGAGGTACCAATACCGGAGGATTGCTAAGGTATTCCTTGAGCTGATCAAACGCGTCCTGCGCCTCGTCTGTCCACTCAAACTTATCTTGCTTCTTAAGCAACTTGAAGAACGGAAGTCCACGGACTCCCAGTCTTGAGATGAAACGGCTAAGCGCAGCCATACTGCCCGTCAACTTCTGAACGTCCTTCAAGCTATTCGGGGGTTTCATGTTGATAATCGTCTGGATTTTTTCTAGGTTAGCTTGGATGCCTTGCCATGACACCAGATATCCCAACAATTTTCCAGAGCGGACTCCAAACACGCACTTTCCCGGATTATGCTTCATGGAAAAATTCCGCAGATTACTAAAGGTCTCTACCAGGTCGGAGAGAAGATCTTCGGTTTTCGAGATTTCACCACTATATCATCGACATAAGCTTTTGCGTTCCTTTCTAATTGCGAATCCGGACAACGTTGTATGCCGCGCTAATAAGTAGCTCCGGCATTTTTTAACTCGAACGGCATGGTTGTGTAGCAATATGCTCCGAAGGGGGTGATAAACGCGGTCTTTATTTGATCTTCAACTTTCAAAGTCGAGGAAGCAAAGACGCTCGCAGCCGGCGGTCGAATCAACGACTTGGTCAATCCGAGGCAGCGCGAAAGGATCTTTGGGGCAAGCTTTGTTGAGATCGGTATAGTCGACACACATTCTTAATTCTTTAGTATTCTTTTTTGGTACAAGGACTGGATTGGCAAGCCAATCTGGATGATACACCTCCCTAATGAACTTAGTTGCTAACAACCTAGTTAACTCCTTCTTGATGGCCTCCTTGTGGTCTTGAGCAAACCTCCGGAGCTTCTATTTAAGCGGCTTCGCATCGGGACGCACCAACGGTGCGTGCTCAATCTTCTCCCTAGGGACACCCGGCATGTCGGAAGGCTGCCATGCAAAGATATCCCTATTTTCCTGGAGGAAAAGAATGAGCGTGCTTTCCTATTTGTCCCCCAAGTCAGCCCCAATATGGGTGACCTTGGAGGAGTCCGACTCATAAAGCTGAATAGTCTTGGAAACGATCGCATCGGTTTTCAGCTTCTCCTTTGCAATCTTCTTGATTGGAACTTCATCTTCCAACCTTGCCTGTACTTCTAGAGCTTCAGCTGCTTCTCCGATTTCTCGACGTTCATCCTCCGAATTGACCCGAGAGGCCGGTTTAGTGCTATGTACTTCACGGGCGTAAGCGGTCTTGATATCGGACCGGAACGATAAGGCCCCATAGTATGCCACGGTTAACAGGTCACCCGTGGCTATAGTATGCCACTATAGCCATGGTTCACTATGTCAACCGTGGCTATAGTAGTTTACTATAGCCACGGTTGACATAGTGAACCATGGCTATAGTGGCGTACTATAGCCACGGGTGACCTGTTTTTCGAGGCTATAGATGGTTTTCTTTAGTCTTGGAAACAAAGCCACGGTTGGGGCTGACTGTGGCTGTAGAGCCCCCAACCATGGCTACAATGAGTTTTTGCTATAGTGTGATGTGGACCATACATGGACCGTGAAAACTGAACAGCAGCTCCGATAATCACGATAGCAAAAACTAAACCTGGTTGTCCACATCAGCACGTAAGTAATTGTTCGTAGACTAAGTAAGTAAGTCTACATTTTCGTAGCCGGACAACCCCGCTTGTTTTATTATATTAGGTCAGTTTCTCCTTCGCACAATTTTTCTTGTTTTTTGAAAAAATTTATCATGAGTCATATTATAACGCCCCACATCCAAAGATTGCTTACCGCCCAATCCTTACTTTGGTGCATAGTACCACTATTACACTTTCGGTCTCGCTTCATGTAAAAGGGGTTATATGTTCATCCTCATTCACCTAAACTTTTAATGTGGGACTAATCCCACCTCTATTTCATTTAATAGGTCATTTGGGTCCAATCTACAACTTCTACATGCTTCTAAAGTGTCGGATAACCGGCAAGTGGATACCTATGATCTCCTCTCGACCATCATTCTGGAATTCGCAAGCGGATACATATATACATAAGTTACTATCGACCATCGTTCTGTAATTTGCAATCCAATTCTCCATGGAGTTTGATTCATATGTGGCAAATATTCTTAATGCATGGTCCCGTACGATTTTAGACGTCTATACGCCTCGTGTTGTGTCCCCTATAGGCTTCAAGCACTGCCACCACCGCGTCCACCATCCTCCATCCTATTGCATGAAGAGCAAAACCACATGTAAGTCTCATTGTCTACTTCTTGTTAGATTTAATTAGTAAATGTCACTTATCTGAAATACTGAAAGTCTATTTAATTGAATAAGTTTTGGGAGGTGAATTGCATGTTGAAAGAAGGAAGAAATGTATGGAAGTTTGCTAGCTTCTTCCTTTTATGAAGATGGTCATTTCGTATTTGCCATAGAGGTAATCATAGAGATGATCATATTTCATTTTATTCATGATAAATGATCGAGTTTTCCTTGTATAAACCATTTAAAGGCAACATGTATTGATTGACAATTATGTGAATTGGTTGGTGAAACTCTTTACTTGTATGGTTATTCTAAAAGCTATCCCTAGTCGGAGTTGATGTTTGGACACACTTGAATATCAGACTAGTGCGGGCATTAGTTGATGGCTATGTTTCACAAGTCATGGACATGGAGATGTCGAACTATTCTAGAATATCACCCAAAATAGGCTTATTTATTAATATAATGTATGGCTGGACACACCCCAGGTTAAATTCTAGCTTCTAGATTGACAACAATTCGAGTACTACTATCGTTGGCTGCCTCAAAAGGTCTTCTCGGTCGCAGCTGGACGTTAAGACTACTTTCCTTGATGGAGAGTTGGATGATGAAATTTACATGGAACAACCAGATGGATATGTAGTGAAAGGGGAAGTGTGTAAATTGTTGAAGTCCTTATATGGCCTTAAGCAAGCACCTAAGCAATGGCATGAAAAGTTCGATAGAACTTGAACCTCAACCGGCTTTGTTGTGAATGAGGTAGATAAATGTGTATACTATAACGTTATGGTGATGGCGAGGGAGTTATCTTATGTTTGTATGTTGATGACATACTATAACTCTCCTAATCTGTATGGCAGGTTGATTCTTTATGTTAACATTTTCCAAGTGGCTTGTTGGTTAGCATAGATGTTATCCTGCGAGAACATATTAAAGGAACACACCATATGAGTGTGACTGCTGGTTACGATCTATCGGATGACGGTGGTCTCTAGAAAGCTCATGAAAAGGCCAGGAGTTTCAATTAATTATATGTTCATAGCAGCCTAGTATTATCGAGTAAAGGACTTGAGTGAAACCGTTCCACACAAAGCTGTCAATTCAAGGCCTAGTCCATTATACGAGTTGTGGACAGCTGTAGCTCATATTCTAGGTGGATGCTCAAGTTTAACGAGGTCTCCACCAAAACACTGGTATATTAAAATATGAAGTGTAATAAATGTCAAATGTGTATTTTAAAATTTGCTGGGGATTGTTATAGATTTAATGAGTAAATGACTCACTTAAATCTCAAATTCCAAGAGTCTATTTAATTGAATAAGTTTTGGCGAGGTGAATCACATGTTGAAAGAAGAAGGAAGAAATGTACCGAAGTTTGCTAGCTTCTAGCTTTTATGAATATGGTCGTTTTGTATTTATATGGCATGAATACGAAATTAACTTGTACGTGCAGGTCAAGCGTTGGCCTAACTCTTCATCTTCCATTAACGCTTGAGTAAACAAAGGAGTTAATGACTTTGTGAGTAACCCAATGGCACCTTGCTCTTCATCTTCCATTAAGGTCAGCCTCAATAGGAGTGTCATGGCGGTGTCATGAGCATTAAATTTGCTGACATGGCATGAGAGAGAAGAGAGGGAGTGTCATGAGATGAGAGATGAATGTCATCACCATGACCCTCCACCGGCACGGTTCTTAAGAATTTCTTCTTGGTAAGCTGTGCAATGACACTCTCCACTGAGACTGGTCTAACGCTTGAGTAAACAAATGAGTTAATGACTTTGTGAGTTACCGAATGACTTGTTCCATTACCATCACTTAATTCATGTGTGGCTCTTGATGCTTTCACCTCCTGATGCTTTCTCTTGTGGCTCTTGTGTGACTTCTATATAAAGAGATCCAACATATTCTACTTCTATACCTGTAAAGTGTTCATCCTCGTCCCGACGTGTGCATGCACATATGATGGGAGAGCAGGCCTCCGATACCTTCTTCCTCAATGAGATCCCGCATCGGGATAAGAGGTTGATAAGGTTTTTAGGGAGCGATCGTCGTGACTGCTCATTAATTTCGTCTATATCAATCGATCGACTATTTTCCGCTACTTCGGCTACTTCCGATGGCAGCCCCCAACGGAGATGGTGTACTCAACACGATTCCTCTTGATGCTCCCTCTCAATATGTTTTTCGTTTGCTTTTTCCTCTGTATCTTTTGTCTACCATCGATAAACTAGACGTGGTGTTGTCTATGGTTATATCATTTGATCTCTACATAATTCTAGTCATGATCATGCTTTATCATATGAATTTCTGGATTAAATATAGTAAATTATTGCCTCTTATTTCGGCACTTCTTTCAACCCGACATTCAGGTCTACCATGTGAAGCATACTTACAAAATATTTTTTTCTCTCGCTTTCGTGCTTTACTTCGCTTGCACGATGCTGGCCAACCTCAAGGTAACATGTGCTATACCGTCGGCATGTTGCTGCCTTCACCGGTGCTTGGAAGTCCATCAATCGGTTCCCTAGTGTTCTCTCCCGGTTGCTTTGGTATTTTAATTGAATTTTTCTTTACCGAAAACACCATTGTTGGAAACCTCTGCCAAGTAGACATAAACGTCACCGTGTGTGGCCGTCATGGTTGGGAGAAACAATTGGTATGATTGTTATATGGCAATGTATCATATGAGAACCAGGTTCATGTGCAAACTATGAGAACTCAAATATGGATCACATGATCTTGATCCAAGGAGAACACGTAGGGAGAGGTGGGAGAGATTTTACAAATCACCCTCGCACCTGCCCCTTGGATCAAGATCATATGACCCAAATTCGAGATCTCATAGTTTACACACGAATCTAGTTCTCATAAGGTACCACTATAGCAAAAACTCACTATAGCCACGGTTGGGGGGCTCTACAGCCACGGTCAGCCCCAACCGTGGCTATGTTTCCGAGACTACAGAAAACCATCCGTAGCCTCGGAAAACAGAACCACCGTGGCTATAGTACTCAACTATAGCCACGGTTCACTATGTCAACCGTGGCTATAGTGGCGTACTATAGCCACGGTTAACATAGCCAACCGTGGCTATAGTAGGACACTATAGCCACGGTTCCAAATATAAACCGTGGCTATAGTAGAATACTATAGCCACGGTTGATAAACCAACCGTGGCTATAGTGGACACCACTATAGCTACGGTTGGCATAGTGAACCGTGGCTATTTACTTTTTAACAATAAAAAAAATAAATACGCATTAGAAATAATAAATTACAATTACATAACATTAACCATAATTACATCACATTAACATTAAAGTATTACATCACATTAATATTTACAAATATTTACAAATATTAACAAAATCCATCAAAAGTTTAATAATGTGAACATCACAATGTTTTTTCAAACTAAGTCTACACTATACGAATCTTCAACAACATCGGGCTCGTACGGTCGTTTCGAGCCGCACCACTCGAAAAGTGTCCGATGCTCCTTCGTCACTTCACTTTGCTCGTCAAAGAACCGACCACGAGGACTGATGACCTCCCTAAGCAAGAAACGGCACATCCTAGCGACAATGTAGTACATGTCATTTGTACTTAGATGCTTTCGCGCCGTCGGGAATCCATTCTTGGATATTTCATTCAATATCTTTCTGTCCGTTATCATTGCCTTTTCTAGACTTTTTGTTCGCTGTCAATAAATACATAAAAGTTGGTACATGATAGACAAAAACAGAAAGAATGTAAATTAAACAGATGCAATCTTAGCGTACCTCCTCGGTGGTCTCATGGGTGATGACATTCAAGTAGGATGCAGCGGAGCTCGAATACGCACATGCGTAGTATCCACGAGTGCACACTACCTTTTACTTGCTTAATGCACTTGTTAAATAGAGTGAAGTAAAAAACATCACTCTATTTCAATGATAGCAGCATAAAAAAAATTAGATGTGTGTGACGTGTGTCTTACCGGAAATTTATGACGAAAGTATATTTGTTTCCGAATTCTATAACGTGCCACCTTCGGGTTCTTTATGTAGTTCAAATAAGCACTACAGTATTGAGAAAAGGGTATTATTGCATGAAATTATCGCTATTTAATTGTACGTCTATACTTACCAATTTATAACGCTCACGATATCTTCGTAGCGATTGGAGTCGTAGTCAAGGCTATCCAAGACTAATAGATATCCAATTTTTGGCATGATCAGGAAACAAATCCAATGACCACTGCAACAAAAGATCGTATTCGTTAGTATGTCATCTATCTTTACGACGACGAGAGGAAGGTAGTGGTCGAACTTACTCGAAGTGGTAAGGCGCGTAAATGGCGTGACAATCCTGCCATTCCCTGAAGCACCTGTAAATATAACCTGCAACTCGACCCCTAGCTTTTGTCCTCATGGTGTCCTTCGGTTCTTGTAACTCTTGTGGTGTCTTATCCTTACATATCTTGTCTTTCTCATTTATCCGGGGTTGATCGCACTTTGATTGATCAAGCTCGGATTGAGATACCCAACCTTCCAATCGGGTACTGTCGTATCTCTTCTTTTGAAATGTTGAATTCAAGCTACATTAAAAGCAAAAGGGAGTGTGTAACATGTACTGCAAAAAGTATGAGACAAGAAAAAGATGGATGGAGGCACTTACATGCACCACAAGGTTACGAAGGTCGTGTCCATCTCGCCGAGGCGAAACATAGTGTGGATATCATTGAAATATAGTCCAAGGACCGAATCACCGGTGTCGTTGAACACGTCCCTCGGAAGCTTACAGGTGATCATATCCACTCCTTCTTTCGCTGCCGCTACGTACCGGTCATGCAGCTTCCGCATCTCCCACGGTAGGTTTGACAACATGTTTTTAGATACGAGGGGTTTGCCAAAGATGAAATTTGGGAAGTCCTCATTCTCGTCACGACCCTCAAATATGTCATCATCGTAATGTACCAATTGACGAGGTTCCGTGATTGGCTGCATGGGTCCCTTCCTCATTCGCTCCAAGTATTCCGTGACATGTTCGGGTTGCGGCTTTGACGGATCCACCCCCGCAGGCGTAATCATCCTAGGAATTACAGGAGTAAACTCCTTACGAAGAGGCTCGATAAGCGAGGCTCTTCATCCAAGGCTAGGGTTTCAGCTTACGGCTCGACGGAGGAGATACATTGCCCTTCCGGCTCGACAAGAGGCACTATTTGTTGCTTGAGGGTCCTCATAGGCTGTGTCTTGTGGCGGTTTCTTGCTGCGGGCTGTCCGCGAGTATAGGACTCATAACCGCTTCATGTCCTTGTTCAGCTTGTTCCTTAGCGGCTGAAGCAGCACCCGACAAAGGAGACGGTTCTCCTGCTCCGGCTTCATCCCCCGTGAATTGTTGACTCTCATGAACCGATCCGTGTCCGGACAAGGGGGAGGGGAAACTCGTGGTTCGAGAGCACAACCTCACGACGTTTCCACATGATGAACGAACCGATAGCATCATGTAGAGTTATAATCCCCGCGTCGGGTATGGGGCACTCAATCTCGTGCTCCTCACATCCTTGGTTGACCTCCTCGACGGTAACACGGACGTACCGGGTGGAATATCCATGTTGTGGAGTGTTCGTCCTTGAAGTGCTCTACCAGTTGCAACCTTCATGGTCTTTCCCTTGTAACCAAACGGCACATGCAGCTCACAAGGACATTCTTGTGTTATCACTTCCCCTTCTAACGGGGAGGTAAAGCTAGGCGAAGTGGTTGGGACGAGTAGGAGTCGTGCTGGGGATACTTCCACTTCGCAGGTCGGCTTGGTACATCTCCATCTGTCTCCTCCACTCTTCCTTGTCCCTCTCCTCCTTATCTTTCTTGTGAAATTTATGTTTTTTGTACAACGAGGCGGAAGAGCTAGATGAGAAATCCTCTTTCCAAGTTGCCTTGGAGGACACTGCTCGCACCCGCCCGCCATGCTCTTTGGTCCCCACAGCAAGAGAGAGTTGGTCTCTGTGATATTCGGATTGAATAACACCGGACTGCGTCGCGACTTGATGTCACCCGTCAATTGCTGGATAACTTGCGCCGATTCCGCGTCCATCGGAATAATCTCCCCATTTTCATCCATTTTAGAGTGCGCACGGACCCAATTTTTGGCACGCGGCTCGAGGCCCTCTAGTGGATCGGGCTTCCCTTCGAGCACGGAGCTTTTCTTCCATCGCCTTCCACTCCGGAATCTTTTTCTTGTAGCCGCCGGGGCCCAAGTGTGGCTTGTACTTATTTTTTCTGTTCAGCTCTAACATCTTTGCACTAAGGTCCTTGGCAGGCCCAGCTGTCTTCTGCTGAACAAATTCTTCCCGATCCTGTGGACTTATTTGACCATAATCGTCAAAGGGTGTTATGCCACGTTTCACGTAACGGCGGTTTAGTCGGGACCTCCATTCTCGAAAGATATGTGACATTGCGGTCAGCGTTGCCTTCTTGGCTTTCTCGAGGTCCGCTGGTGGGAAGAGAATGTGTGATCTAACGGCATTCCACATTTCCTCTTTACGCTCTTGAGGAACCAGCTTCCATTCGGTCCGAGGTTATTTTGCATTTCTCCCGACAACAACACCACAACGATTCCGCCATTTTGCATGGACACCCATTGGTTCAACGAGGCTCCCGGTCGGCGGGGTCCGGTGTTGTCACCTCATATGTGCCCTCGGCCTTGTTCGCGGACCGTTTACCCCCACGCTTGCGCTTTCAGGGGACTCATGGGCCGGTATGTTTTCCGTTTGCTCCTCATGAGGTGTGTCTTCGCAAGCCATGGAATGTGTCGCTTGTGCGGCCAAGGCACGACGAACACTTCGTCGAGGAACCTACCATATAAAGAATCATTGAAGCTCGGTAATATGCTAATACGGGAAACTTGAAATATTTAAAGAAAGAATGACATTTCACGTGATACCTCTTACGAGGGCACGTAATCTGGGTCCTCATTAATACCCCTAGGTTCACGACGCTGGGGGGGGGTGAGGATCCTCTGGTTCTTCCCATTGTCCACTTGATGAGGAGCTTTCATGGTTCATATTCACAACATCCTCCTGTGTATCTTGGATCGGGAGGCTGTCCGCCATTATAGGATTTGATACCTTTAGCGTAACAATGAAAAGATTTAGTAGCAAACAATTAGAGGAAAGAGTTAAAATAGAGAAAAGATGACAGAAAAGGATTATTTAGCATTGGCATCAGAACATGGATAGCATCGGGATCAAATAGAAGAAGAGGAAGACGAGATAGAAGGACATACAATGTAGAACACTTTCATAAGAAAGGCAGGTGCACACTATGCAATGCATACCACAATTTATACGACCTCGAGGTAAATAGGTCGGGATACTTGGGTATCCTCCGGAAAATCAAATATAATGTGCCATACACATCACAAAGATGATCCGGAGAATACCCAAGCATCCGACCATGTCTACCTAAGGTCGTACGAGTTGCGGTATGTCTTGCATTTTATTGTACCAACCTTCCTAATGAAAGACACCCTACATTCTATATTCTTCTACCCCATCTTCCCGTTCTCCTAAATATGCATATGCTTATCAAGAGTCATCGTCATCTGCCAAAAAGTTAGAATTTTTTTGAAGACTTAGTTGAAAATATATTTTTCCAAGAAAATGAGTACATTCCATGGCATCGGAACGGGGAAGAAGAGGATGCAGCTGAGGAGGATGAACATACAATGTAGAACACTTTCATAAGAAAGGCAGGTGCACACTATGCAATGCATACCACAATTTATACGACCTCGGGGTAGATAGGTCGGGATACTTGGGTATCCTCCGGAAAATCAAATATAATGTGCCATACACATCACAAAGATGATCCGGAGAATACCCAAGCATCCGACCATGTCTACCCAGGTCGTACGAGTTGCGGTATGTCTTGCATTTTATTGTACCAACCTTTCTAATGAAAGACACCCTACATTCTATATTGATCCCCCCAGCTACCTCCTCTTCTATCAACAATCATCATCTGCCAAAAAGATTGGATTTTTTGCTCTCGGTGCGGGTTGCCGAATCAACGGCCATCCAACGCTATCGTTAAGGTCATCGACTCGTATGTCAACATGTTTCCAACATCCGAGGATGCGGTCCATGCTGCCACACTCATCTCACTTTGCCCGCTTTCATCATCGAGCATGGCTAGACCATAAAAGAGAGGAAAGAAAAGAGAGGAAGAGAGGAGAAAAGAGAGGAAATAGAGGAAGAAAGGAGAAAGAGAGTGAGAGAGAGAGGAAAAGAGAGTAAGAGAGGAAAGAGATGAGAAATCAGCACTTAAAATAAATACTTTGCCTTATAATCCATGTGCTGATTTAGCTAGAGAGTGAGAGAGAGAGGAAAAGATAGGAAATAGAGGAGAAAAAGAAAAAAGAGAGGAGACGAAAGGGAGGAGAAAATAGTTTTTATTTGAAAAAAAAATGGTCTAGCCATGAAAAAGAGGAGAAAAGAGAGGAAGAGAGGAGAAAAGAGAGGAAATAGAGGAAGAGAGGAGAAAAGAGAGTAAGAGAGGAAAGAGATGAGAAAACAGGTGGGTAATGTATAATTCAGATAGCCACGATAGATAGGTGGCCAATTTTATACCATCGGTTCAGCCACGATGGATAGGTGGCAAATGCATACACAACAATCATGAGATAATATAGCATGCAGAATATAGCAGGCTGCAACCAACGACAACTAGAGATAATATAGCAGGCAGAATATAGCAGGCGAGTGTACAACGAGGGATAATATAGCAGGCAAAATAAGCACAAAAAGTGCTTCCAGTTTTAACGAGGAGGGCCTCTAGAGACAATATATTGGAGATTAGTACTCTATGACAGTAGCATGTATAAAGCACATTATTTCATTTATTTAGAACATGCAGATTTTGAAGTCAAGTAGACTAGATGCATTTATATATGCTTGATCATCTATTTTTTTTATTGCTATATATAATATAGAAATTTGCTAAGCATAATAACAGCATGATGTCAGCCTATAGAAATTTTAGTTTTTTTGTTTGATGCAAAATGATTATAGAATTAAAAATAGGGTATCAATAATAGGGTATCAAAATGATGCAAGTATAGTACAGTATGCAGGGCCATAATAGACCACGAATTCAGAGCAAGAATAGACAATGGTTCAGAGCAAGAAAAACAGACAAATTTAGCTCTGAATTCAGAGCTAACAGATCCACAATGAGCACAATAATGCAGTTCTGAATAATACTAATAGAGGTAACAGAGCTAAATAGGCAGAATAGACTACAAATTCAGAGAAAGAACTCACAGTAATTCAGCGAAAGAGCTAACAACCATATATAAGAAATTGGGGGCATACAGGTTCAGGGAATTTAGAAACATATACCGAACAACAACATTTCAGCATATACCAAAGCCATCATTTCAGTAAAGGAAATGCCAGCATTTCAGCATCCCGGAACAGAGTTATCGATCATGAGCACATGAGCATCACGAGAACAAAGTTATCGAACATGAGCACATGAGCATCACAGAACAAAGTTATCGAGCATGAGCATCGCAGCATTTCAGCATGAGCGAGAACACCGAACATCGCAGCATCGCTTCAAATTAAAGCAGGCAATGTTACAATAACATGAGCGAGAACACCGAACATGAGCGAGGCAACCCTAACCGTGGGGGAGGGGACAGGGGGAAGGCATACCGGGGAGGGCTAGCGACGAGGGAGACGATGAGGAGGTGGTGGAGCTCTGCGGCGGAGGGGAGCACGAGAGGAGGAGCTCGCGGCGCAGCTCCGGGCGCGAGCGTCGAGAAGGGCAGCCGTCGGGGAGGACCGGCAAGGAGGAGCGCGGGGAGGAGCTCGGCGCGGGGAGGAGCTCGGGCCGGCGCAGAGGTCCCGCGGGCACGCGCGGAGGAGCTCGCGGCGCAGCTCCGGGCGCAGGCGTCGAGGAGGGCAGCCGTCGCGGAGGACCGGCAAGGAGGAGCGCGGGGAGGAGCTCCGGCGCGCGGGGAGGAGCTCGGGCCGGCGCGAGAGGACCCGCGGGCACGCGCGGAGGAGCTCGCGGCGCAGCTCCGGGCGCAGGCGTCGAGGAGGGCAGCCGTCGGGGAGGACCGGCAAGGAGGAGCGCGGGGAGGAGCTCGGCGCGGGGAGGAGCTCGGGCGGCACGGAGGTCCAGCGGGCACGCGCGGAGGAGCTCGCGGGCGGATCCGACGCGTGGGGAGGAGCGGGCGTGGATGAGCTCGGGCGTGGCAGGGAGGAGATCCGGCACGCGGCGAGGAGCTCGGGCGGGGCGGGGAGGAGCTCGGGCGGCGAGGAGCTCGGGCGGGGCGGGGAGGAGCTCCGGCGGGGAGGAGCTCGGCGGGGCGGAGGAGCTCGGCGGGAGGAGCACGAGGGCGGCGCGGTGGGGCGGCTCGGCGGCGTCGGTTTGCAGCGCCAAGGGGTTAGGGTTTGGGGACCGGCAAGCTCGCTATTTTATACCCCGCATTAGCCACGGTTGGATATTCGCGGGTGGGTCCCACATGTCGGTGGGACAACCAACAATAGCCACGGCTGAAGTCAATTCCAACCGTGGCTATTGAACACCCACCGACACGCGGGGCCCGCATGTCGGTGGGACAACCAATAGCCACGGTTGGTCCCGAAACCAACCGTGGCTATTGTTTCCTCCGGCCCCAATTGTCATTGAGTGGTTATTTTTTTTCTTGTGTAATTTTTCTTTTACTTCTTCAATTTTTATTCTAAAACCTATAATGACTTTGCACCTAATTTTTGGCATGTCACTTTTTTAGTTGTTTTCAAACACATATGTATTTTTTGTTTTTTCTACTCCATTACTTTTTAATATAATATTTCGTCTATAAAATTGTTTTTCTTCACTTTTACATGACCCAAATATTTCAAAAAATTCCAACAAAATTACAGTAGATTTTAATTTGTATGACAGATGTGTGTGCCAATTTTCAATTCAAAAATAATTAAAATTGTGCAGATATAAAAAAATCAAATGAAACCATGTTTTTTCTATTATTTTGCACATTTATCATTTGCAAACTATAAGCCCGTTTGACCTATATTTTGGCATGCCACTGTTTCCCGAGCATTCGAACTCACTTATATTTTTTATAAATTTTTTTAAAGATTTTTGCAAAAAAAGTAGTTCAAATGAGACTATGCGTCTCGAGTGAGTAGAGTTTTATACTTGAAACTCATGTTGTTTGGTACCAAACATATTTATATGTTTTGAAAAATTGAACCAAAAATTCTACGTGTGTGTTTATTAATGGCATGCATACCGACCAAATGTTGAGGTCAAAATCGATACGGTTTATGAAATAAAAATGATTAAATAAATGTCAAAACGTACCCTAAGAAAATTTGAAGAAAATTCAATAAAATAGTTTGGAGATTCTAACAAAACAAAGTGGAAATGGATAGATTGGAATTTTATACAAATTTAGAAACAAGAATCAGTAAATTTGGACAATATTTGAATTCTATATACATGTTTCAAAATTTAAATAGAAATTAAAAAAAACACAACCTAAATGAACTAGTGGATGCACTACTAATGGGCCTCATATTAAGAGTGAGGCCCAAATCACTATTGTTATTTTAAAATATATTATTTAATTGATTTATATTGTCTAAAAATAATTAAATTACTATCTTACACTTAAAAATGTATATATACAAATTTTAAAATTTAAACCTAAATGTATAAATAAATTTTAAAATTTATATCTAAAGAGTAAATGTTTTTTAAAATTTTAAATTATACCTTGTTATTTTTTTGATTTCAAATAAACATTTAAAATCAGTATATATACAAACTTTAAAATTTAAAACTAAATATATAAATAAATTTAAAAAATTTGGCCCACGGGCCCGACCACATTGACCAATGCATTAGAACACAATCAAGGTCCAAGGTCCACGGGGCGGAGATCAAGGCCCAACACAAACAGATGGTCCAAATGGCGAGAGCGAGCCCATAATATCGATAACGTCGAAGCCTTGTACGGAGTGGAGCTTATAAGCTGGCACGGGCGACATTGGGCGGACGAGGTGGTACTAAACCCCTGCCCGCCGCGCACCAGCCAGCTATAGCCACGGTTGACTTCTTCAACCGTGGCTATTGTTACTGATTTACAATAGCCACGGTTGAAGAAGTCAACCGTGGCTATAACTGAGGTTGTGAAATTTAATACTAAATCTTGACTCTTCGTACATCCATGTTTTGTCCATCTAAACAAGCATTACGCGAATATTAATTATAATAAAATAATTACTAAATCAAATAATTACCAGTATGAATATTAAGTATTTATAGAAAACATAAGGAAACTAATATATTGCATAACATAATGTGCTAGAATTAATAATTATTAAATAATTACTAAATAATCTATTTACCATTTGAATATTATATGTTTATAGAACATATAAGAGAACTAATATATTGCATAAGACAATGTGCTATCATATATAAAAACCCACTATACAAATTATTATTAATTGACTCGAATCTTTTAATAATTAAAGCTGTGCTCTAGGGGTCTCTCTCAAGAGAGCATAAAGTAGATCTTAAATTGATTGACATGAAAAAGGCTTGTAAGACATGATTTTTTTTATGCAACACAAGCATATGATATATGAGTTTATTATACACAACTCAAACCAACAACAAACCTACAAACATGAAGGAATTTGACAAATCGAAATCAAAACCTAGGTCAAATAGTAATCCAAAATTCTCCATGATTATAACACTATAGCAACAAATAATACATGGGATGAGTTTCCCTAACCACGGAGAACAAATTTCTACAAAAAAAACGAGATCAAAACCTTCCTTCCTCGGTTTTCATTTTTTTGCTCAATTTTCGAGCCGCTACACTTGGACTGAGCTCCTGTTCCGTCCGAACGCGGCTTTTATACTGTGCAAAATAATAGCCACGGTCCACTTCTTCAACCGTGGCTATAGATAAAACTATAGCCACGGTTAGTGACGTGGACCGTGGCTATTGGTGCAGGCCACTATAGCCACGGTTCACAAAGCCAACCGTGGCTATAGTGGCCTCTATAGCCACGGTCCAAGGGCACAGTAGCCCGCACCCAACTGTAGCTACGGTCGATTTTGCTTGCCGTGGCTATAGAGTTTTGGGCTACGTGGCTACAGTGAGTTATTGGTATAGTATACGTTGCCTTGTTATCATGCTCTTTTTGTGCGCTATCACGTTCATTCATGAGTGGTTGGGCCGATACATGGACGAGCTAGGCCAGGGAAGATAGGAATAGGATGTGCTAGGCTTCCCACCTGCTTAGGAAAAAAAGTGGAGAAGGCGACCAGCTGGGCTGGGCCGTGGGGGAAAGAAAGGGGAGGATTATTCAGCCTGAAGGGGAAAGAAAAAGAAAAGGTTTGAACTCTGTTTTAAATAGAAATCTGATTTTAATTTGAATAGGGACAGGGGGTTGTTTCCACAAAAATTCAGTAAATCAAAAGGTAAGAAACGCTTCAGCATAACTAGATTTTTAACTTTTTAAGATCCCCTTTTTAGATAATTGTCTACTTTGGTTGGGTTTCCATTTCTTTTCAAACAAAAACAGATAGGACTAGAAAAATTCTAGAAAACTTCATTTGGAGAATTTTAGACATAGGCTATGTGCCCACGTGTTCATCAAAGCAAGATTTCATTATTATTCCTACAAAAATATTTAATTTTATAACTAATTATTTTAATAAATATTATAATGTTTATGGTTTCATCTTATAGTCTACACTAAAATATTAAATAAAATATTTTTTTATCCTCGCAGCAACGCCTGGACAGTCAAACAGTGGAGGCATAAAAAACTGTTGCAAGGGGGCGACAAAGTTAAATATATAGTGTTAGATAAATGATTGGTTAAGAAGTTAAATGTATTTTGCATTAATAATATATGGTAGTGGATGTCCGTTGCAATATGCAGGCACTTTTTTTCATTTGAGCCAATGTGCAGGCACATAGCTAGTCTGATTTAAGCCTCATAACTTTCCCCCACTTGCCGGGTATTCAACGTATTCACGGTTGCTCCTTTCCATTCTATTCTTCGAACAACTGCTCATGAGACAACGGAGGATAATGTAATCTCGATGATGACGACTTTGACCCAGACACGTTATACTGGGTTGGTGTTCCTCTGGACAACACATATAGTGGATGGACACATGCATCGCTTGATTGCTGGTAGTGTATCTTTTCTTTTAGACATGTAAGTTCTTATGTAAATAGATGCTTAGGGTTATACCTTGTTGTAATGATATTTCATTATTTGTTGCCGCATGTATAACTAAATAGATCTTGGCATACATATGGAGCGCATATAGGTTTTAAGTTAATAAAAGAGGATTTTCTGATCCAAAATAATGACCATTTTTCCCTTCTAATAATCATTAGTTTGATCCAACAAATATATATTTAATTCAAAAGATAACAACTAATGATTATTATTAATGGTAATATTGTCCAAATAAGATATTTATAAAAAAATCATCATCATTAATAAGTTCGTCAGTTTTTATATAAATTTATTATAATATATTTATAATAAATATAATTCATCATCATTATTAAATTGGCCCCCGGGCCACACACCATTACTGGCCCAGCGCACGGCTGTTGTTCACCACGGATGACAAGGCCGCCAACTCGTTCCTCCTCAACCCGATAACGGCGCTTGGGCCGCGCTAGCTGCCGCCAATCATCAGCACGCTGCACCGGGTCAAGGGGCAAGGGTAGCTTCACCGACGACCACGGAAGCATCGTGTACACAGCGTCCAGTGCGGGGGCGGACGCCACCCGAACACACGAAGCAGCTCCCGGCTAGCTCAGAATGCGCGCACCTGGATGGACGACCGTGTCACCATTTCCGGCAGCCCTCTCCTGACCCACCTGCCGAACAAGCTGCTCACGTTCGCCAGGCCCGGCGACGCGCGCTTGCAGGCGCTGTCCGTTGCTGGATCGGAGTCCAAATTTTACAGGTATGCGGTGCGCAGCGACCTGATCAGGTACATCAACGCGGACGCGGTGTGCACGGTGTTCAGCGAGAAGGACGGGTTGTTCTACGCGCTGCGGTTCAACAGCTCCATGCACTCCCTAGACCCGTGCAATTGCGTGAGCAAAAACAATCTAGTTGAAAGAAAGTCAGAGGGAATTAATTTGTACCCATCGGCCATCATAACACACAAGTGATTTTTTGCTTAGGGATTACTTTTATAATATAATTGGTAGTCTAGATATTGTATCTAGGTTTGTGACACTCCGTGCCACATTTTTGCGAGTTAGCATTTTTAAAACTATCCTCAGGTCTAGTGGAACCTATCCAAGAAAATTCATTGACATGCAAAGTGGTTTGGGCAGCAAATAAATTCAAATACACTTTGATTTGAACTACAACTCAATTTCCTACAACACAAGTATGGTCAACCAAAAATATATGTTGTAGGGCCTGTCAAAAGAAAAATCTAAGACAAAATCCCACTGGATTTCATCAAGGTTTGATACCCCAAATAAATCAGAGAAACTTAACTTTTAAGCCTTTTCTCTGAATTTTTAGAATTAATCTAGAACGCATTTTGGAGCAAACTACAACGTGCATGTCAGTTTCTAGAGTTGTGCTATCCAGAAAAATTATCCCTTTTAATTTTGCGAGCTTGGGAAGGCCTTGCATTTGAATTTTCAAATTTGGTTCGGGCCACGTTTGGAAAATGGGGGAAAAAGAAAAGATGTCTGGGGCATATTCCCGCGGGCCCCGCCTGTCAGCCTCTCCGAGGCGAGGCATGGGCGAGCCGCGCGCCAGCACGGGCTGTACGCCGGCGCCGCGTGGACGACGCCCTCCGGCCGCGTCCCCACCTGGTCGGAGGGACAACGGAGGATGTCCGAGCCCCGGTCGGGACCCCCCTCTCCATTTCTCTCCCTCTCTCCTTGCTCCCCACCCGAGCCACCATTGCCGCCCGAGCTCAAGCTCGCCGCCCCGCCGCCGTGAGCCACCTCCCCGCGCGCGCATCCACCCGGAGCTCCGCCTCGACCCCCTCTAGCTCCACGAGCCGCTGCGAAGACCCCCATGGACCGTGGGTGAAGAATCGTGCGTTTCTTCCCATACCGGCCGTTGGGACCTCCCCTCGAAATTGCGCCTCTCCGGTGAGCCTCGCCACCTCTCTTTTCCCCAAGGGTTGCGCAACTCCCACCTCCACCTCCCTAACCTTTTCTTCCCTTGTTTCGTGCAACGAGGAAGCCGCGGTGAAGCATTTTCCGACCACGGGTTTCCGACCTCGAACCGCCACCGCCTCCACGCCGACGACCCCCTTCCGGTTGTGCTCATCCTCGACCAAGGCCATGATGGTGGAGCGCACCCTCCGAGTGAAGCTCCACGGCCAAGCCGCTCCTCCATCCGTACCTCCTCCGCGACGAGCACCCCCGCCGGACCCCTTCGCACCGCCACCGCCCGTCGCGCCGCATCTCCGGTGAGGTCCCCGCCAACCCAACCCCACCCCAAGATGCGCCATCTCATGCCGCGTCTAGAGGACCCCCTCTCCGCCGCGACGCCCGACGCGCTCCGCCGCCGCGCCGCGCGCCGGTGAGGCCACGGGGCGGGCCACACGGCCCGGGATCCCGTGTGGTCACAGCCACACGTGGATCCGGAACCCTGTGGTCCCCGGTGTGGCGCCCGGCGCGGATTTTAAATTTTATATCCCGGGTGGCATTTTTATAATTAAGGCCGAAATCCATTTAAACTTAGAAAATTCATATCTAGAGTTCTAGACCTCGAAAAATTGCAAACTAAAGTTTGTTGGAATCCTTGAGACATGTACTATTTTATAGTGCATTTACTTTGGCATGATCAGAGACAATTTATTTAGGTTAATTTCTTTTTAAGAAATTCAAGATTAGGGCTTAATTAATTAGTTAATTGCCCCAAATTATGAAGCTTAGCTTAATTATTATCCATACCATGTGCTTAAGGACCAGAGGCAATTTAATTGCTATTTTACCTAGTTTTGCTAGGATTAATGGATTATTTCACTTGCACATGTGATAATGATTTAAATGCTTCATGGGAGTTGATGAAGTAAATTAAATTGGTTAATCACTCGTAAATCATTTTCACCTCACTGGACACCAAGTTATTTTATACTCACAAATTATGTGTAATTGATGAAATTCGCACGTATTCCATAAAATATTAAATATCATATTTTCATCAATTCACACATCACCTTTGCATCATGTAGCTACGGTGGTGAACGCGGTAACCGGCGAGGAGGAGCCGAAGCTGCTTGCCGTTGCTGACCCAGCTGCTCGGGTCAAGCTTAAGGCAAGCCCGGTGCACAACCTATTTAATTAAGTATTTTAATTTCATCACCGTGTTTGTAGGTATGTATTGTGCATTAGGTCTACAGGAGTTGTGATGAAAATCCTAGCATGCAGTAGGACCCTATTTATCCTGGTTCGATCACCCTACGCTAGATGCTTGCTTAAATAGGGCGATGATCCGTCGAGTGGTACGGAGACCACTCATAGATAGGACAATCACCTTTTTGGACACGATGCTAAATAATGAGAAGAGAATGGAAAATTGGAGGCCGGACGGGCAACTTAGGTGGAAAGTGAAGGACTGAAAGAGTCTTCAAGGTGGTAGCCCCGTCCGTGCACACAAGGACCGCATCGTGTCCGGCCCATGTGGATAAGTTTGAACGTACTGTTTGCATGCTGGAGTTAATGGACCCTGTAAACCGACGTACCGATGGTTGCTGTATGTTAGAGAGATACCCTACTCCCTTGGTTACTTGGCAGGAGTTTGGGAGGAGAGAAGGGAGCACTCTACTCACGGATGACGTCCGGGACGGCATCGCGTGGGGGACCCTTCCCGGGGAGCTAGGCCCGACTAACACTACAGTGCTGGCTGGGAAAGGTTGTCTCATGCGGCTTCCGGAAGCGCGTATGTGACGTGCAATCAGGTTTCTCCTGCAGGATGTAAATCGATTCGAATCGCTGCCCCTCACAGATAATGAGTACCACTTGTCCCGTCGATCGGAACGTAGTAAGAAGAGAAAGATGATGATGATGATTATGATCAATTTGTTGTATTGCTTAATTACTTGTTTGGAAACATGTAATGTAGTAGATTAGTGCAAATTAAATTTATTCTTGAGCAACTTAATTAAACTGCTAAAAGTTGAAAGTAAGGACACACTGGTAGGCCAGCTTAGTGCTTAATTATCCTATCCCACTGGCCTTTGCATGTCTAGGAGTCAGCTGTAGATGGCCACTTTGACGGGTCGGTCTTGCTGAGCTCTAGTTGCTCAGGGCTTTGCTCTATGTGGTTTTCGAGAGGACCCCGTCGGGCAGGACTTAGATGCTTGGAGATGACGTCTAGCAGGACCGGACTTCGGACGGTGGCCACTACACCTGGGAGTGGTGCGGTCCGGAGGAGTAGACGTGTTGATGTGCCGGTAAGGTGTTCTAGGGCAAGAACACCTGTCTCTGCCGGATGCCCGTGATGTATCGCCGAGAGAGCGATTGTATCTTAATGCTTCCGCTTTTAGTTAATTTCCAAACTTATTTGCTTCTAGTGCTTATGAGACTCGATGTACTAATGCACTTGGGATGAATGTACGAGACTTGTACTTATATTCAGTATATCATGCTTACGTTTGTATGTTGTAATATCGGGTATCACAGCGCGTGATGCCACCCATGATGATCCTGGAGACGGAAACGCCTCTTCGTGAGGCGGATCTATCACAAGGTTTCGATATGTATCCGTAGGTGCCTTGCCCTCCAAGACTTGTACTCTCATATATATCGGCCGATGGCTTAGCATACATCCATCCCATTACACATTATTCTATTATCCGACATGGTATCTTATATCTTATATCTTATCTTATCTTATATTTACTAATTGGAGGCTCCTTTCAAGGTCTCCAGATTAATCGAAGAAAAATACTAGAAATTCTCACAAAAAAAAGCAAAACATCTGAACATTAATATGGTGAGATCTCACAAATAGTAATAAAACAACCATTGGATTTAGGTTCGTCAAAATTACCCACCTATGCCATTGCTCAATTATGCATCAAATTTCCTTTTTCCGTAAAGAAAAATACGATCCTCCTACTACGGTACTACCCTCGATCGCTCCTCAATATTCTCTTTCATGGTAGCCTAACGCCGCCATGAATAAACTGATCCGGCAATCGTAAAAGAAAAGGATCGATTATTCTATTGTCCGGCCAAAATTCCAGCGCAGGACCTTGGCAGCTCGGGTGGCACAGGTACAGAGTTCTCAAGTGCCGTTGAACTTGCTTTCATTGTGGCACATCCAGGAAGAAAAAGCTAGATTGCAAGATCCAGAGAAAGAAAAACATCTGTCTTGAGCTGATGACAACGCCAAAACGATCTGTTGCATGATAATGCTATGGGTGTGTTATTACCAGTGCTCTAGCCAAATATGCAGGCGTGAGGCCATAGGTGCTGCTCTCGTGTTAGCAACTTAAAGGATACACATGCAAATACCATTGCTACTGGGGTCTGCAGAATCACGATTATTTATTAGCTAGGTAGATCCGTGTCATGAATCTTGCAATTTCTTCCGAAGGAGTACTCTGGTGAATCGTAAGTCATGATATCTCACGTTTCTTATTGACTTATTTTTATCTTTTCCGATTATTTATACTATAGATGTACATCTTATATAGATATTATCGCCTCTACCGATAAGTTTATGCCAGTAAACAGAAGCGAAGTGATAATTCTGTACTACCAGCTTTAGTGCTTTGAAAAAGGTTGAACCCCATATATATGGTTGAGTGACGGAGCTCTAAGATTCAAATCCTGCAATGTTCAAGCACTCAGATCCGTGTTTCTGTCATTAAAACAAAAGGAGGAATGTGCTATGCAGATTCTCCATAAGACTACGAAGATAAAATCACGTGGGGGCATGGTCTCTCTCCATAATGCGATGTCCCTCCTATGGTTAGGCAGGTGATGTTTTTTATGAGTAACTTTTGTTGATCTCTTGCTATTTGCAATGGTGAATCTGTTTTGGCTGTATTCTAAGATTTTTTTGCCCCAGATCATGCTTTGGATCGATGCGTTATATACGTGTATGCTGTAATTTCTAAGCATGTATCGAAAGTCCATCATCTATGTCCAATTCTCCAGCGAAGTACTATGCCCGTGCATCCTTCAAGTAATCCTTACCCCTGGCTGGTCCAGGAGACAGATGAAGGACGAACAGAAGCAATAATGGTCGTTTCAGATGTTATTATCAGTACAAAATTCAGGTAAAACACATTCATGTTTTAACGTTTTCTTTTTTCTCTTTTCAGCTGGTCTAGAAGATTTCTTCTTGGACTGAATAGTAGAAGAGTCCGTGTATATAAAATGTTATTATTTGTTTTTCTTCCAGAATAGATGCCTCTAAGTGCTGATTTTTCATCAAAATGAAAGCTGAAAATTATAATGTACCTTAGAAGAAGAAAAAGTAGAGAAATCTTGGCTTAATACAATTTTTGCAGGCTCAAGGCAAATTATTTCTTCCTAGCGATCAACTGCAGTTGGATGAGAACGCTCAACGGAAAACTGATGCGGTGCGCATCATAGATGAAAGCTCGGTATTTTCTTAAAAAACTTCCTTCGTCATTAGGTGTACTAATGTTACCCTATATTTCTTTGAGTAGCTTTCGAAGCAGCTAACCCAGCAGTCTACCCTATAAGCGGACAAAATTATACTCCATCTGTCCACAAATTTGTTGACTTTGAAACATCATGTGACCGTTCATCGTATTAAAAATATTTCCAAAAATATAAAAATAAGTATATCAAACTTAAAATGTAACTAATAATAAAACAAACTATAAAATTTTATATCTTTATAAATATTTTGATCAAGAGAGTGGTCAAACGTGTTATGTAGAAGTCAATAAATACTTACATTTCTGGACGGAAACAGTATTAGCATATGTTTAGGAGGAAAAAAATCAATTCAGCTACGCAGTTTTTCTCCAATCGTTAACCAGAGACTGAGACTCGTTACTCCCTTATAGTTATTATCAAAAGATTTTACTTTATTTGTGGCCTCTTTATTTAAACTCTCAAATATGTGTGTTACAAAATCCTATACCCACAATCAGCCACTTCACCAAATCTGTTCCACTCCTACTAGAGTATAAATATCCATAATTACAATGCTATGTTCTTTTTTATTTGGATAGTGACGAGTATATTTTTTTTTACTCAGTGGTATGTAACGATACCAAGTAGTTCACATGACTAAACATTTCTTGAATTACTGCATAAAAATAATGGCTTACATCAGTTTAGTTTCCAAAAGGAGATTAATATAACAAAAAATTATATCGAATGATCACTGAATCAACATTCTGACATTATTCTAGCATGGATAGGTTTCGTAATCTAGGACATCTATTGTACTTGGCAGTATGGGCAAGATAATTTACGGATGTAGCGTCGGTATAATAAATAATCAATTTGATGAATATTACTATATAATAAAATTTTACAATTGTGATTTCCTGGAGAAGAGAAAATACAATATTGAAGAATATGGTCTCATTTAGAGTTATATTTGCATTAAACTAAAGTTAATTAACTTTTTACATGTTCGTCATGAAGTCTATAATTAAACCACCAGGGCCTATTTGTGTTTGTTGGTAACAAGACATACATTGTCAGGTTAGGCTGATTCAAGATTCATCTAAATTAGTTTGTCCGTTATATTGATGCTTTCAATTTCGCATCTGGATATTGATTGATCAACTAATGTATGTTGTGGCTTTTTCTGTCTGGTGTAGTGCACATAGAAGCATCAATACAGAGAAGGACGGCAAGAACCTAAGGAAATCTAATGACGTTAACTACTCCGATCTGCTCATAGTCAGTTTACTTTATTTTTTAAACAATGGAAGAGAGTTTACTTCTGCATGCCGGCAACGCCTACTGAGTGTTTAATATAATTACAATGTTTCGGCCACGCAGCTGATTTAAAGCGAAAACCAAAAGGATAACTAAGTACATGCAGGGCATGTGGCACCCAGCACAATGAGTTCAATTGGTTTCATTAGTGGATGGCCGCATATGATCAATTCATTTATAGAACCAAGCAAAATGAAAATTGCCTCCTCTAACTCTAGTTAAATGTAAGCAATTCTTTTGTCCTTCATGCAAGCGCTATTTAATGTTAGTGTGATATCTTTGTTTTTTGCTTTTCAGCACAAGGTAATATTTAGCGAGTATTTTGCTATTCATTCATTCATGTGATTAATGTAAGACGATCTCTCCTTTTTTTCTACTACATGTTCTTTAATTGGTGTTAACGTAGTTGTTTTCTAACCTAAAAAACATAATTTTTTACATTTACTAATACGTGTAGTAAATAATTATTAATTCATTCATGCACATAGTTGATTTTTATGTGTTCTTTCTTTTTTCTTTTGTAACACATTCTGTTTATTATAATTTCTTATTTGTCCACATTAATACAGGACAACAGTTATTTTTTATTATTTGCAATTTGTTGTGGTAATAAAGTGATCTTATGATTCAGTTGTCAAAATAAAAGGCCCTAGATGAAGAAATTTGAGATACTATGAGATGTTGGAAAGCAGGCAATGACATTAATTCACAAACTATGGAAACAATTGATTTTCACATTGGGTCATACATCAATGTGTAGTAATAGAGTAGAGTTTTCCGGCAAATATTTTCAGACATGACAAACCTCTTTGAAGAATCGACTTTTTATATTGATTCACCAATGGTGCAACTTAATTGAACAATCAGTCTTTTTTGAGGTTCCAAAACAGAGCACACAAGGATGGAATAACATCTTATATAAAAAAAGGTAACCTTGGCTTCTTTCTTTATACTAAATATATATTCATGCCTATGTAAATACTTCTTAAGCTGAATACTTTTATTTAGCTTATCGGATGGGTGAAGTAGTAAACTAATCAAGTGGATTTGTCTTGGTAGTGACCATATGTTTGGGCTAGACTATACGTATAGATTATATATATCTCTGCAGAGAGTAAGCATCTGTACACACGTGAAGAGGTACTAAAACATAAGACCACCGTCGTGGCCCAAGCAAAGCAACGCTCACAAGATCCATCAACAAAGCATCAACTGGTAGGCGCCCGTCCTTCGGTTCCGGGACCCTCTAACCACAACTAGGAAAGAAAGGTCCCGAAGGTGTGAAAGGCGTACTACGGGCCAGGTGGGATATCCTCTACTCATGGATCGAGACAAACGCTCCAAAAACCCACTAACACTAACTCTGCACCACGGCGGGCCATCCAATCCTCTGCTAGGTATCCCGATCCAGCTCGCCCATACGGATCACGTGGTATGCTAGTAAGACCAAGAGAGTCATACGCACAAGAACCGGTCCTCAAGCTGCCGGGGTGAGTCATCAATCCTTCTCCTCAAACCACAGTCTCAACAACAAGTGTCACCACAACAGGGATCTCATAACCCAAGGTGCATACACAACCGTGCCCGCAACAGGCACTCACCAAATAGAGACTTCTCAAACCTAGTCACTACACCGCCCAAAGTCCTACGCTATAGTACGAAACACACCTAGAGCACCCAATTTATTCAACACAAAAACATGTATTATCATCATGTGGGGTTCAATTAAGCAACTAAGCAATCACTAAGTATGCGAGTAGTAACGAGTGGAACAACCAATGGCAATCGGTGGCAAGAAAAGCATGATATGGCATAGGAATACTACAAGTGCAAGTAATAGTTCATATGCATGAGTCAATTAATGCAAGTTGCTAAATAGGAGCAAGAGTGGTCAAGGATTACGGCTTGCCTTGGAAACGCAGGTCCTAGGCTGGGTTGGGGTACTCAAACGGCTACTCGGTGGAAACTCCTCGTATTGCGGCTCCGGCGAGAACTCCTCGGCACCCTCCGACACATAGATCGCTAAAAAGGATTAGGCATGCAAATCGAGGCAATTAGGAAAAGGACGAACAACGACGAAATTTATGGTACTAGATCATGACCAACAACTACACTAACGCGTAGAGCACGTCGCTACGAGTCCAACGCAACTGACCGCGCATTTTTCCGACACTAGGAAAAAGATATGAATTTCCAAAGGAAAAAGAATTAATGGAAATTTTGGAAATTTGGAAAAAAGAAAATCCAGGGAAAGAATATTCCCTAGGAATATTCCTCGGCCTAGCACTGCTTTGTTTCGTGGACCGGGCCTACGTGGGCCCTCCTCTCTCTTCTCTCGTCTACGGTCTTCATAGACCGCGCTCACGCAGGATTCAAATATCCAAACCATGGACCAACACACTCTAGTGGGCCCCACCGCCGATGTCAGCATGACGTCATGGCGCCGGCAGGGCGGCGCCGCTCTGCTCCGCCATGGCCTTCGTCAGAATTTCGCCGCCCGACGCTATCGCTCGCCGGTGACCAAGCGACGACCACCGGAGGAATCGCCACGATCTTGCGCACCACCCGAGCCTTCCACGAGCACTAGCTCCCATCTCAACGGCGGCGCGACCTCGCCGAAGATGGCGCGGCGGCGGAAGAGAAAAGGGGGAAACCCCATCACTTCACCAAACTCAGCTACGAGCACTCCCAAATGAAGCCCGAACTATGCGAACCTATTGTACACGGGCGCTAGCCACAGCGATGAACGGAGCATCGCCGGCGGCGATTACCGCGGTGGCGAAAAGTCTAGTACATGGCGAAACTCCACCAAACTTGCTCCTTTGCCCGAATTAGCATGCGCACGGGAATCTACTCGACTCCAAGACGCTTCCCAAACCCTCGGAGGAGCATGAGCTACCCTAAAGCAAGCTGTTCACCGGTGGCCATGGCGTGCGGCGACCGGAGCTCAATGGGAGCAAGGGAAACAGGGATAATCCCGATGGAGAAGAACGGGGAGAGGTGCGCGCACTCACCAGGAAGGCTGGACAAAGCTCGACTTGGCCAGGGAGGGCTGGACGGCATCTAGGTTGATGGAGAGGCGGTGGCGGCCGACGAACAAGGTCTTGGCGTAAGAACGGTGAGCACGCCCACTCCGTCCTGGCGTCTCAAGAGCCAAGCGGAGAAAGGCGTGATGTCGGGAGGGAGAGCACACCTTGGCGAGTCACGAACGGAGGATGAGCTCTACGGGGACTCACCGGAGGGCACGCGCGACGGCGAAACAAACTCCGGCTCCCAACTCCTTTTGGCCTGAACTTCCTCCCCTTGCACGAAATCAAATATCGTCAACGCCACGCGAAAGAGCGTCGAACGCCGAGAAGGAAAAGTAACACGGGACTTACAAGCTCGAAGCTTCTTCAATGGCGACGGCGAATACCGCGGACGGCGGCGCAGCTAGGGTTAGGGCTTCTCGCCCTGCCGGCGCGAGAGGAGATGAGAGGGGGCGGCACACTCGGGGACGTCTCTTGTAGGGCGAAAAAGGTGGAGGGAGCAGGTGGCTAGCTGGGCGGCAGCACGCACGCGCGACACGCGGCCTCCCATCGGTGTTCGGGTCACGAGCGCGTGGTGCGGTGGGAAAAAGGTGGAAGAAGAACTGTTCTTCGCGGGCCTGGGCTAGGTGGGCCGCGGGGAAGAGAGTTTGGGTTTGGGCTACGCGAGTGATTCGGCCCGCAGAGAGAACTTCAAATTAAATTGATTTCCAAATTCAAATCAAAGCATACTCCATCCAACTTGACTCAAATTAATCCAAATTCGAATTTTATTCATCTCACACATGGTTGCACTGATGGGCTGTTACAAGCGCACCCCGGGAAGATCACCCATGTCGATCTCCGCCGGGGCCACGCCCTCCAAGATCTCGTGGCTGGTTGATCCAATCGGCCGTTCTCATCGTAGAAGGTCGCCAAGCAACTCTGGATCATGATGGACTTCCCTAGATGTCGTCCTCATGGGGCTCCGATTCGCGTCCACTTGGACCACGTGCGTCACCGCGGTCCGGACCTGCCCCATCATGCCGTCCGCTTCACCGCCTTGCTCCCGACGCCACATGACGTTGTGCCGTCCGAGGCCTCTTCCTGCTGGTCTTCTACTGCTGCCATCGGGCCCTGCGTGACGGCTCACCCCGGAGGTCCCCTTCGACCACACCGCCGCTGCTGGGCCCGTCTCCCTCGCCACCTTCTTCAGCGCCCTATGACCAGCACCGCAAGTGCTGCGTCTAGATTTCCCCATCTCTCCTGTGTCTCACGTTCTCACGGGTCTTCCCGTGTGGTAGGCGTGGGGATAAGACGATGATGGGCTCCAATGCTACGCACACCCGCAAGTCCGCACAAGAAACAGTAGCTGGTATTAGTATTTTGTAATTTCTCTGATTTTCACTTGATCACTGATCGAGATTGCGTCGCCCACTGCTCGTCGACTCCGCGTGCCTCTACATCAACAACGTCACCGGCCACTCCTCTTCGTCGTATTGTGGCTCGCTCTGGCATGCGGTGTGCGCAGGGGCGCCCCTCTCATGGCGTCGCCAAGCTGCTCCGCCACATCGTCTTCGCGCCAGCCGTCCCCAACTTCTCCACCGCCATGGCTGCATCCTCCGGAGAGTGTATACTTCATCACCGACTACGAAGGTTGCGGCTATGTCGCTTCTTGCGCCACAGCGTCGCCGCCCGTGATCTTCGCCGCTGTATCTTCATGACCGTCGACTACGTCGCTGTGCACTCCATGCACAAGGTCTTCATCAAGCTGTTCGAGTTCTTCGTCGACTTCTTCGACCACCGCCGTCGTGACCACTACACCGAGTAATCTGATACTCGGTTGTACTACCTCTACGTTTCGTCCAGCTCAACCTCGTCGCAAGCATCGGCATCTTCTCCCTCCCCTATGCACCACAACTGTCATCGAGACCTCCTCTGCTGATCTCTCCTTCAGATGCTACAACATGGTTGGCCCTCAACCTTGTGTGCATGGTACTGGCAACACCGTGTGTGCCTTTGTCCCGGACATGCTACTAGGTCTGGCAAACCGGGTATCCGCCTCGGCCTTGGCGGTTCGACGACGTCATCCTCGGCATCGACCCGAACTCATCACCGTCTTCGTCTATAGCACCTTCTCCTGTGCGCTCCACTACTTGGCGCCTCCTTGCGCCAGCGGTGTCATGTGTGTGGTCCAGCTACATCGGCTACCTCGACAACTTCATCGACCACGACTCCTTCAAGCACGCCATCATTGATCAAGGCTACAAGTCTTTATTTCGGCTACCTCGACATCGGCATAAGGGCTATCATCTGCAAGTGTTCATCGCTGGTTTCTCTCCAGTCACAACGTATGCAGCGCTCCTGTTGTGACTGCGGGGGTTGTTAGAGTATATTTGATAGTCTAGATATTGTATCTATGTTTTCATATGTATCCGGAGGTACCTTGCCCTCCAAGCTTTATACTCTCATATATATACCGGCCAATGGCCTAGCAATACAATCATCCCATTACATATCATCACCGGAGTGAACTCAGCGACATGGCTGGCACTGTTGTCACCTTTTCCGTCAACACAGCGGCAACTGCTTTTCTTTCTGAACCCAGTTTGTGATTAGACCTTGTAGCTGTATAGGCGCGTGTGCACCGCACGATCCCACAAACTCACTGATCCCACTTGTCCATCCCTGCACCTTCTTGCCCTGCAATTTCTGACGCTTTCCACCCCTACGTTTTCGGTTGGTCGCCGTCCATGAGGTCTTCTCAACCCGAAGGTGTGCACTACCATGCTTGGACTTCCATGACATCTGATAAGAGGTAACTGCGACATTACCTCGAAGGCAACTTTCCGCCTTTGGTAGAATGATCTTGCCTAGCTGTTCCAAGGAAATATTTGGATACAAGCCCTGTTGTGCGGTAACCCCATTGATGCTCTCTGTTGTTGAACCTCCAATCGGTGGCGACAAATCGTTAGAGGAGGCATGAGGTGCGAAAATTCCTGCAAATTTCAGAAATGGAAAATCCCTCGTGGGGCATACTTCATTTCTGACAATTGTTGGCCTTCTGTTATGGCCAGCTGACAATGCGATATGGCCCTGCAAATACACTGTGGTAACCGGTTCTAAGTACATATCACAATGAAATGATTCTGATAATGAGCTGGCACTGCTCGAAGTGTCAGTCTTCACATAATGATGATGATGATTGCTTTGCTGGCAACAACAAAGGGGGTTGGGTCGAAACCATTGACAGAGGATGCTGTGAAGGTTATCGTAATGCTCCTTTGGCCTACAAATAGAAAAATTAGGCACCCAGCAGAAATCCTGCATTGGTAGATGAGTAAGCTTTATCTTCACAATCTCAGCTGTGGACTTCAAGTGAGGTGTAAATAGCTCCAGACATCTGATTATAATCCCAACTATGTCGGTACTCTCGGAGAGTCGTAAATGGATAGTAAGCAAAAAATTGTTCTCTGGCGCATTACTATCTTCAAGCGAAAATTTCAGCCTGCCCTGTGTCCCGTGCTCAGAAAGCAAGCAGGGCCGGATCATAAACGAGAGGTGTTGGCTCCCGTGAATGAAGCTATACTCTGTTCCTTTACCTGCAAGAAGATTTCGTACAAGAGGGTCGAGGAATATGTGTTGGTGCGGTGTGCCACCAGATTCCACGTTCCTCAAAAATTCGCCAGCACCTTCTGCAAACCACTCAAATCGGCGAACTGTGGGTTTGCTCAGCTCATTATTACCGCCATTGAAAATTTTCGCAACGAGCAATCTTGTGGTGCGTGCAATCCTCATACGAAAGGACGTGTTTTTTAGCCCCTGTGCCATCTCTTCCTCTTCTTGGAACCGCAGCTTGCACCTGCGCAGCGTATCATCGCACTCTTGTGCGGCGCGCTTGAGCTTGCTCCGCCAATGGAGCAAGGGTGTGCTGGTGACGTTCCACTTGTGGGATGTTTCCAGGGCGGCCTCCAGCTTGATTTGCGCCATCTCCATCCTCTCCATGAGCCGTTTTGCATCTGAGTTACCTTCGTACCTTGCCTTAATGCTAGTTAGGACTTGGTTAGCGGCCTCCTGGATCACCACGGAAGTGACCGTCTCTGCCATCTGGATAAATCAAAACACACCATGTGTAATCGGTTATACTGCACGCATGCTCCCAAAGAAAACAAAATAAATACATGTATGAATCCATTTATTTCTGCTTCATTTAATATATATGATCAAGGTCGTAATACAAGAGTGGAAGAGGAAATCAAAACCTTGCAGTGTAGTTGTGGAATCGCAGGAAGAAAGTAGAATATGGAATGAACACCACACCACCAGACAAAAGGCTGAATCTACTCGATGTAGTGGACACCATATATAGAGGGAGGGACCTTTGTGAACGGGACATCACGAAAAGTATCAATGTGATCGTGCTGGGAGACTTTCACGAATCAACACATATGGCCTGTTTGGGGACTGGTCCCCTCCACAGAATCCAGCTCCACTCCTAATTTTTCAAGCCAAAACTAGTTCCATCGACTCTACTCCAAGAAAAAGGCAGACAAGGGACAACTCCACCAATTTTCTGGAGCAGCTCAAAGGGTGCTCCAGTAAACTGAAGTTTTCAAAGTTCTCGCGGAGTTGGTAGAATGATATCCACCATGCCACCAGCTACACAAGTACCGGTTCGTTTCTTTTTGTTTTCTTTTCTTTTTATCTCTTCCCCCGCCACCTTGTCCTCTCTCAATTTCTGTCTACTAGCCCGTCAACCATGGATTGCATGGGCTAGCGAATTAAATTATACAAATTATGCAACACTGCCTTAATTAGGAATTTAAATTGATATTTATATTATTTTTTTCTATATAACATAAGTTAGTTCATTCTAAGTAGAATCTGATTCACCCAGTGCCATTTTCTTTCATTCATGTGATCAATTTTTTTCTTTTCATCTAATATGTAATAGACATTTATGTTCTCACTGCACTCTTCTCTGGAACATTCCACTTTATTGTAGCAACTATGTATTGCATTACTATCTATCGTAAGTTGATATAAAATAAGTTATCAAGAAAGAAACATGTTGGATTCATTATCAAGAATGCCTCAAATTGGAACAGTGGATTGCAATAGAGGTGTAGAGCTGTATCTGAGAAGCATGTTTTGTACTTAATAAAGTTACGTCAACAACTCTGGCAAAAAAAGGGGCAATGTGGATTTATTCCATGTTTCTCCTTTAGCCCCTTTTTTACTTCAATTAAACACGTAGGTCCTGATTTATATGTTCACGTTAACAACAAAATGAACTGCATTCCCTGGACACCTCAAGGGCCTCGCATTTTCTTTTCATTCATCCTGAAGTTGATTCTGCACAACACCTGAGCCTGAAGCTAGACCCCATGTAGGCTAACACAGCCAGATACTGACTCCAAATGGCATTTCAGTGTCCAAAACTTTCACCTGGTACACCCTGAATCCAAGTCGGATCCGACATGTCTAACATTGTGACTGTTCACCTAAATACAGTTCCCTTATCTTATGCTTTTCTGAAGAAGAAAAGTCATACAGAGACAAGTCTAAGGATCCTAGGTTGCCTTCTGGCACAATCAGAACGGAAGTTTCTAATTTGCCAAAAGAAATCTGCACAATGTCTTTGGCATGCTAATACTAGAGATAATTACTGACTGCAACAAGCAAAAGGATCGACACATCTTTTAACATTCACTGGTATGTACAAAACTTTGGCCTCTACAAATAGAAGAGCATATGGCAGTTTTTGTGACTTCATTCAGCCATAGCTAAGACATGTGCGGCAGAAACTAGAACAGGGACCAGGTTCATCACATAGCTCGAATTAAAGTTACAGAGAAGAACATAAGTACCGGGCAGCAGCAGGTGTATCACATTTGAGTTCAAACATAAGAAAACAGAAAAATAGTAGTATGGCACAGCAGAACTAGAGATTTCGGGTCAGAAAATAACTTGAAAGGAAAGTACACAAAAGCTAACTACTAAATAAAGCAAAAATCAGACAGAGTTCATGGGAATCATCAACATATGCTTGTTTTGGTCAGAAATTGAAGATCATGTTGGCTCGCATCAGGCAGCATCAGCACTTCTGAATCATTCAGGCACATAAATAACAGAGTTCATCCGTACCAGTTCATTCAGAAGGGAAAAGCCATGTTGGATTCATCAGCATGCCATCTGGTGCCCGAAGCTTGTCCTCTGATATCTCTGCAGCAAATAGCTCCATGGTACCATCTCTAATGTTGTAGACAAATTTATCAAAGGGAGGTGCATGTTTTGCATGGTTGAGGCCACCATCAATGAAGTAGATATGATCACCTTTGACTTCATCATACTGACTAGCACAAAATGACTTGCTGCTGCACGGGCTGATGAAGATGCAGTCGCCATCCAAGCTGTTGATCTCAGTGAATTTAAAAGGATTTGTGGTCAAGTCCACCTCAAACACCCCAATCCTACTGATCTTGTGCCAGTCTTCAGCTGCACCCAAGTATGTGACAACCAGCAACAATTTCCCATGCCACTCTACCATATTCCACCTCTGTCCATGCTTACTGTCAACCTCAGGCAGTTGGGTCACACAACGCTCAACACGTGAAACCATCAGGCCACTGTCGTCTTCTGATATTTCAAAGAGAAAGAGGTTTGTGGTCAGCTTGCTGAACATGTAGAGCTTCCCCTGGTACAAAGCAATATCACTGAACTTGCTAATGCAGCCACCATGGCACACACACCACGATGTCATCCCAGGTCTCCAGAGGGCAAGCTTGGCTGAACTCCTGTGAACCGAGACAGCAGCCACAACGCACTTGGAACCGGAGTCAGGTGAAGCGGAAAGGACAACCTTGGAGAATGACATCACATACTGCGCGGCATTGACTGTGCAATGAACCACACCGGAGCCATTGACGATGGGGACAGATTTGCTGTAGGCATCGATGAAGTGGGTGGAGATGGACGGAGGCGGCAGAGGGACGACCTCACGGGAGAAAGCATTCATCAGGAAGCACTGGCCGTCGCCAAAGTAGCGGCCTTTGTTGAGCTGCACGCCGACGAGCCACCCGTCGAATGAGCCGACGCAGCGGACGTCACGAGCCTGAGCCGCCGTCTCCCCGCGGGCAGCGGGATGCGGCGCGTGCGGGGCGCCATGGACCCGTCGGCGCAGAAGCTGGCGAAGGAGAAGTCAGCGAGCACGAGCAGCGGGAGCGGGGGCGGCGGCGGCCGGTGGAGGCACGCCGCGGCGCGCCACGCGCGGCAGACGGAGCGCAGGCTGGCCCGGTCCTCGAGGCAGGGGAGGCGGCAGGTCACAACGCCGAGGATGTCCGCAGGGAGGTCGGCCCACGGCCGGAGCTGCGGTTCGAGCCCCGCGACGAGCCGTGGCGTCTCAGGAGGCAGGACGCATTTCGTCGAACACATTGTCCGCACCGCCGACGCTGCCCGGTGACAGCCAGGAAAGCGAGCATGTCGAGCTGGGTCTCGGCTCCCACTTGAGGATCCTGGGCCTGAATCCATGGCCGCGCAATCTCCGATGCCGCGCCGGGGCGCTCCTTGTCCCCGGCGATGAATCTCCCTGCGGCTCCGGATTTTCTTCGCTCACGAGGCTGGCTAGCTGCTGCAGTTCAGCTGTGAGTGCTGTGAGCTGCTCTGCTTCTGCTGATGTGCTTATTGCTGTGTTGATCTGGTCTGACAGTGGGCTCTTCTGTTTCTGTCTTGGGAAACTCGGATAGTACTTTGCCGGAAGTTAGAGGAATCTAGGCTTATGCAAATAACTCGGTTTTTGCATATTGTCCATCAATTTTTGGAGCCTAACACTTGACAATTGACATTTGTTTTTGAGGTAAACTTGACAATTGACATGTGAATGACTATTTTTTTTCATTTTAGTTCACCACCCATTCCACTGTGAGGTGTCGAGCAGCATCGGCTGATAAAAGGGCCCGGCCCATCTAACAGGTCTCACGAATTCAGAAAATCACGCGTCAACTGAAACAACGAGTCTATGACAAATCTTCTTTTGTATATTTCATTCAGAACAGGTAGACTTTAGAGTGCACACGCATACATCACATAAAAGTGAGAACACAGAAAAATTAAGCCTCGAGGAGGAACCTTGTTTCATCAGGATGCTCGTGACTACTGAGTAAACTCAACAGCTTGTAGTTGGCATTCTTACCCATATACTGAAGTGATAAAGATAAACTAATTTTTATTAGGAGATAAGTTTTAAATAAAAGGAATCCTGTCATGACAGTAAAGTAGGAAACCATTGAAACTAATGCATTGGGGCACTGTTATGCACATCTGCAGTTCTGATACACCCATGATCACTAAAATAGTAAAATATGAAGAAATTTTTATCAACAGTAACATGTGCAAAACCAGATTCTCAGGAGCTCCAAATCTATTAAGTAGTCGAGCCAACAAAAGATAAATGGTTTCAAGTGCGTAGCAACACCACAGGTTCAACAAAATATAAACTAAACATTTGTTCTTTTTAATCATCACTATATCAACTTAAAAACATAACACTCCAATTTTAGGTGCTACAAGTCCCTTCATGAAATACAGTAATTGATAACTCTAAGTCCACAGAGACAAGAAAAACTACAGCCATGAGTTGAAGCCCACAAAGGCATGTTGAGCATGAGACATCTGAGTATTCCAGAAGTTCTCCTGCAATTCTGGTAACCCTTACAACACAGGATGATAGTCAGGGCTCTCTGAACAAAATACACCTCATTGCCCTACAGATGGAGTCCTAGTACAACATGCATCCTAGCACTCTGTTCAGAACCATGGCATACCACAGTTCCATGGTAGATCAGATTTGCTCCTGCAGCACATCATTCCGAAGGAAATAACCACACCGGGTATCCAAGGTTGTCCTCTGGTGTGCCAAAGCTGGCAGGCTGTGATTCAAAACCAAGGGGCCTCACTGCACCATCTCTCATGTTGTACACATATGCATCATGAGGGTTGTAATGATCAGGAACAAAGTAGATGAGTTCATCTTCAAATCCATCATGCAAACCAGCAGGAAAGGAGTTGCCACCTGGACCAACAAAAATACAGTCGGTACCGAAGCCATGGATCTCAGTGACTCCATAAGGTTTGGTACTGAAGTCCAATGCCAAAACCTCGACTTTAAGAACATTGCGCCTGGTGTGAAAATAACCACCACCACCATAGTACCTGATGATTAATAATAGCTTTCCACGCCAAACTACTATGTTGCAACTCACAATATCATTGTGCCTAAGAGGTTTAGGGAGAAGTGATTCAATCAAACAATCTTCAACACGAGTGACACTGATCCCATGCTTATCCGCCCTGAGCTCAAAAGAAAACAGGCATGGTGTGAACCTCCAGAGCATGTACAGTTTCCCTTGGTAGAAGGCAATATCAATGTGCCCAGCAATCAGAGCATCTCGGCAAACATGCCATGACGTCATCCCCGGTCTCCACAAGGAAAGTTCAGGATTACAACCACGGAAGCCGAAAGCAGCCACAATGTACTCGGATCCTGAATCAGGTGAAGCAGATAATGCCACTTTGTGGAGTGAGTACATGGAACAATGATAACCAGAATCACTCAAGCACGGCAGATTGACCAGCTTCTGAGAGAAGGCATTCATCAAGAAGCACTCGCCATAGGCCTGTCTGGCACCCACGAGCCACTCACCACAGGATCCCACACATTGGACATGATCGGGTGACACCTCCGGTGGCATACAGGCGCGTCGTGCGGCTGTCAATGCCCCACGGAGGGATAAGCTCGAGAACCTGAACCTGGGGAGCACAAGCAGGGGCAGCGGCGGGGGCACGGCGTGGCCAGACGCCAGCAGCGCGCCAGTTGTGGCACACGGACCGTAACCTGGAACGGTCGGCTTTGCAGGGGAGGAAGCGGAGCACGACGCCGAGGGCGTCCGCCTGAAGCCCCGCCCACAATGACGCTGGCTCCGAGTCAAATTTTGGTCTTTTTTCTTGATGCGTTTCGTCGAACACCTTGCCTGCAAGAACAAGCCACCTGAGAGAGTGACACCCTGGACCCAGCAACCGACACTCACAGCCACGGGATACAAACGCAGCAAAGGGGAGGAGGGACTCACCAGCTGTGTCCGCGCCGGAATCCATCGCCGCCGGAGACCGTGCGTCCCGCCTATCTGCCGACCCCAAATGCCCAAGCAAGCTGAGCCCAAATTACCAGTAAGAATCGAACAGGTTCATAATTCAATCTCGATGGATGAGAAAGTTACGATCGATTTCGAGACCTGAGATCGATTGAAATCGCGATATTTTTTGGCCTACGAACCAGAGATTGAGGAAGGGGTTCTTGAGATTGAGATTCCTCGATTTTGTTCCTATGCGCTTGCCAAGTTGCCATGCTGTTACCTGGCGGTGATTTCAGACATCGCGCAGAGTCCTGTTCGGCTTTCCTCTTTTAGCTACGGGCCGTTGTCCCCATTCTTCATTCAACAAGATAAAGATATTACAAAAAAATAAGAAAAAGAAAAAAAACGTTTCAAGTCGGACCAACCATTTTAACTTAACAATATTAAATCTGTAAGCAAAAAAGTCATATCGATTCAGAAGTTTAAATTAAATATGTTTTTTAAATAAAATTCTACTTTTAGCTCCAAAATAAATATACGAGTTATACTTAAAAAAAGGTAAGCATTTTTAAATGAGATATATTATTTCAACAAAATAACAAACAAAAATATTGGAAAGTAGAAATTTATATTCACAAAGTTCCATCTAAATATTTTCATCTTTAGAAAAATATTTTGACTAGAATCACTTACTATAATATACTTCCTCCAATACACTAAGAATTCCATGCATTTAAACACAAAGAATGGCATCAAATAAAAAAGACACATGTGCCGCTCACTAAAGTTGAAACTGATAAAAGAAACCATGTACTCATAAATGCAAAGTAAACCCCCAACCACTCGTCGCAGTATTGCACGTCATCCATGACATCATGGATGCATCTTCCCTAAACTCTACGGTGAGGTCGAGCTCACCTTGGTGGTGCATACGTGGTAGTAGCTTCTCTCGACGGCGCAGATGGAGCTTCCCTCGGCGAAACGACACCAGCTGCGCTCGATGGCACGGATGAAGCTCTAATCTAAGCCATCTATTATAAGCAGTCTTCAGATTCAGACATCACGGACCCGTGGTGCTAGAGACCTAGACCGAGGACAAGGGACGGTAGAGATCAACAACCAAGGATGTAGGATGAGAAAGAGATGTGTTGACGTCAAAAGTCGCTAACACACCGTTGTCCGGAGAGTTCACGAAACCCCAGGCGACGCGAGGCCCTGTGCTCCCAACGGACCGGCTCGGCTCGCCGATTCTCGTGTGCGCTGGTGCGTGCCGGATGGTTTTCCTGCAAACCAACAAAGACAATAAAAAGTGTAAAAATTCCGGGTCATCGGCCCGAGATAGGCCGATGTGCGGCCGCGGCCGATTACTGGCGTAAGATAGACAAAATCGGCCATCGACGAGGAGCAGCACGGCCCATCCATTTATGTATTAAATGCCAGGCAAACGAGCTGTGATACAAACGATACGAAATCGGCGACGCTATAACATGCGATCGGTGGCTAGCGACCGATTTCGTCGATAAGCGATCAAATCATTAAGACTTTGCGGGGATGCATTATCGAATAAAATGTAAACAAGGTAATTATTAATGGGATGTAATTAATTTGATAGCAAGAAGATGGTTTAATCATCAATCGGAAGCGATAAATCGGCCGATCGGGCATCGGCCGATTACTGCCATCGATTATAACAATGAGTTATTAGATCATATCTAGATGTATAATGATGATCAATGAAATCGTACTAATAACTCGGGTTCAAAGGCAGCTTTAACAGATTTAGCTAATTGAACATAAAACAGCTAATGAACGTGATAAGCAATCGGCTAAACACTCAGAAAGAACGAGTAAGACAAATACAACCACACGGATCCGAATCGACCGATCGCTCCAACGGGACAAGTCAAGCGATGGCACACGGCGGACCGGGTCTAACGGCCGCGCACGCACGGCGATTCGGGACAAGCACAATCATAAACGCCTTAACTATGAAAGTAAATCTACATCCTATCCAATCGGCTGCATGCGCCTAGGACAAGTCAACTATCGCAAAGGCAAACACGGGACACGTCAAGCTGAATCTGCTGCGATCGAATCGGCTAAGATGTAAAAGAAATCTCATAGCGGCTACGTGACTCGAACGACCAGATGCGAGCCAATCGGCGTTGTGAGCAAAGGCTGGGACGGGGAGGCGGGACAAGTCAAACTACCTCCACCACGAGCCGGACCGGGTCGACTTGACTCATCCGGCCGATACTCACTACGACGGTCGAAAACGGATACGAGTCGCCGGATAACTAGCAATTAAGCCATCTAATTACGAACAATGCGCGAGAATTAGACGACATAATTACCTTGTCAAGCCAACTTGTTGTCGGCCAGGAGCCCGAAGATCCCCGCGCAACGGTAAAGACTTGACGAGAAAATTAGGGTTTGGCGATGCGCGAAAGTTGTATTGGATGTGAATCGAGTTTACGGAGTTACACACGAGTACAAATTTATACTCGGCACGAAGAATCCTCCTCGGACCCTCTTCGGGCCGATTTCCTAACCGACTAGGATCTTTTTTCCAAAATTAAACTATTATTTCTAATTTTACAACGCGGGCCGGGCCCATCAATATTATGCTCTTACGTTGGCGTTCGCGCACGATTCCGGGAGGGACGCGCCTTTACTCGCCCAAGCGGCCGTCGGCCTTACGCCCACCGGCCCTCTTTTGACCTATAGTCGGCGACAATGGGTCCCTTGGTCAAAAACCGGCGTCAACACATGTCCCCCGGTGCGGGGTATGCAACGCATGCGTCGGACCGATCTATTCTCTTTTATTGCGCCGGTTTTCTTGCCGTCACTTCTCCATAAAACCCGGGGCCACCCCGGTTATTTCCCATCTGTTTCCTCTCCTTGGCCTTCATCTTCCTCCATTCCAGCGACCTTTTCCTCCTCGAGCCTTTTCAACTTCTCATCGCGCCGTCGCCGTTTTTCTTCTCCGGCGACCATGAATCCTGCTTATTGCTTCTTCTGCTGCATGTCTGCCGCCGCCGGCCGCGTCGTCGCCACCACCAACGCCGTTCGGAGGTAATGTACATTCGGGCATCCTTCTTTTCTACTTTTGCAATTTTTCTTCGTGTTCTTGTTCTTGTTCATTTTCACAATTTATCTTCTTCCCGTTCCGCTTCTCATTTTAGCCCTATTTTTTTTTGTTTTTAGGAGATCCGGAACCAAGTCGCTATTCAGTCCAACATCCCGACCCATTTCTTCTTGGGTCCTATGGGCGATCCCGACCCCACGGACCTCATACGTGCTTGAAACGAACCGGGTTCCGTTTCGGCAACGATCCCCATTATCGGCCGAGTGGGCCAACGGCTTTCGGTCATGGCCGACCCCGGTTGCGGGATGGCGTGATTGGTATAACCGGGTGTCGGCCGTCCATCGCAAGGTTGGGCCGACATCGGCATCGCCCATGCCATCAAGCTTTCTGCGGCCGATCATCATAAGAATGAACCGTTGCTGGCGGCCGCTTGCTATCTACGGTCGAGATGCCCTGAGCTGCTTTATGTTCGGCCATGGCCGGCTACCGTGACCCTTACGGACACGGTCATGTTGGCCGATACTGAATATCACGGCGGAGGCCACTCCGGATGCTATCCGTATCAAGTCCTCCCACCGGATCAACCCTAAGGACACCGGGGGTTGGAAGGTTTACATTCGAGACCTACAATAAGGGGCACGGCACGGTCGATCGCCGCGAGCACGTTGCCTTCCTCAACATGTGGCTTGACCACTTCTTCTTTTGTGGGGTCGGCGTGAGCCCCACAAACAATTTTCTGCCGATGGCCGATAGGCTGGCCGACGACTATGCCCTTCCCATGGGCAAGTATCTTACGGGGTCGGCGTACCTCCTTCTTCACCGGGTTTCGGTGGAGTTGCGCTCCGGCCGATCGAGTCAAGAACACGGGTGGCCCTTGGTGGTTTATCCAAATGTGGTTGTCCCTTCATACCACCAAGGCCATCGATACTGGACCTCGGTGCGCTCACCTTCCCCGGCAACTACGCCGAATCGGCCACGCCCGGATTCGGTCGGTGCATCTCTTTCGGGAAGCGTTATCCATGGCACCGGGGCGGCCATGTCGGATGACAACCTGGCGTATTGGTTCGCCGCCCTCTACAAGGGCCTCAACAACGAAAGTACGGATTGGTATCCGTACATCGATTTCTTCGAGAAGGGGTATGACACTCCTTTTACGATCGACCCAACTTTCCCAACGGCCGACGGGGAGGCGGTCAAGATCTTCACCACCTGCCTCCGCCCATGTCTGCTGCCGACGGGACTTATTGCTTGGGAGCAAGGCCTTACTGCTCCTATGAATTCTACCACCCGTCGGTGGCGGCCCGCCAACTCGGCTTCGGCCGGTTGCCCCCGGCCTCTTCTATGTGGGGCGAGATAAAGGCGCGGAGCTGCTTGTCGACAACGCCATTCGGTGGAATTGGCTCGTCGGCCGCACCGCCGATGTCGTCACCGGCGACTTGGCCGGATTTTCCCGGCGCCCGGAGTACTCGCCTTTTTGACCGTTGGTGGGGCGAGTGGAACCGGCACCTCCGCGGCCGGAACACCGCTTCTTTCTTCTCCGGCCTAGTCCTGAGAGAACCTTTCGCCGAGGTACGTGTAGCCGATTTATTTTTGTAAGGCCGATTTTGTAAATGAAATCGGCCACTCCAAATGCTCACCCTTGTATATTCTCTTTCGGTCGGACTCGGAGGAGCCGCCGACCCGAGCATCGGTGGCCGGCCGATTGCATATTTAATGCCGAGCCCAATTGTTCCGAATATCGGCTTCACCGACCGCACTCCTGCTCAAGCATTTGCGGCGATGAGTCGAGGCGCCGGCTGCCCGCAAGGCCAAAACTAAAACAGCCGCCCTCAAAAGAGGAAGGCTAATGTGCCAGCTGCGGGGTCGACTCGGGCCCGAAGCGATACCGCGCGGCTGCTAAAGCGGCACTGTGCGCCCGTCAGACCCGGATTACTACGGTGAACCGTCTCCGTTGCGTCGGGTTGTTATTGCATGATCGCCGATTCCTTTTCACTTAACATGCCATCTAACTATGAGTTCTTAGCGGGAATCGGCGGTCCCTCTTCCTCGGGCCCGAGACGCCAGCGCACGATAGGCCGATCCGTTCGCCGACTCCTCCACGGGCCAAGACGCCGAGCGCACGAAGGCCGACTCAAACGACTCCGGGTGCGAAGTTGTACCAAGCCGGGCCGATCCGAACCCTACGGAGAGCCCAACTCACTCGGATCGGCTGCGTCTCCCGAGGCCGCCGCCGAAGGCTGAACAAGGCTGGCCCGTGTCGCCCACGGCTCCTCCCAAAGGCACCGCTGGCGACGAAGAATCGGGCGGCCGGGAGCCGCCGCGGCTTCTCCTGAAGGCAGCTGCTGGCGATGAGCCGGCCGGCGGAGCGTCGCCGATGCCACCTCAGAAGATGTCGGCTGGTGACGGTGGATCGGCCGGCCGAGAGCTGCTTGAAACATACGAACCCGTGGGTTCAATGGCACGACCGATGGACGTCCGGCCGCTTCGCATTGATGCTTCGCGAGTCTGTTTTTTTTTTTTTTTTTTTACTATTTCTTCCTTGATTCGCCGCTAATCATTAGCTTCATCTTATTTCTCTTGGTATTTCGGGCGCTCGGCTTCCCTCGTCTGCGCCGATTTTGGTATCTACCTCTGGTTTCATCACCATGACCGAAATCGCGCGCGGGCTTGAGGCTTCTTCGGTTGGCTGCTTGGTGGCCGACGCCCACCCCATACGGGCCCGGTACTTGGAGGTCGGGCTGAGCTCCGGACGATGTGCGCGATGCTCGCATCGTGTGGCATACATGGAGTGCGGCAAATGGACTTCATCCGTGCCCGGCGGCGTACGGCTCGCCACGCGGAGCGGCGGCAAGCTGCGTTACTCGCCGAGAACTCCATCAAGCGTTCGAGGAGGAGGCCCGCAAGACCCAAGAGATGCAAGAGCAACTCTCAAATCGGCGGGATGAGCTGCGGGTAATCAACAAGGAGATTGCCGATTTGAGAGCATCGGCGCTCTCAAGGAGAAGGAGGCGGCGGCCTTGGAAGCCACCATTGCACAGCTGTCGGTTGATGTGGCGGCTCAACGAGAGAGCGACGGACGAGGCAATCCAAGCGGGTGACAAGATGGTTGCCGCGGCGCATGCTGATGTCGGCCCCGTTGAAGACGACACTGTTGGTCATGGCCAAACTTGACTCCATGCTGGCCCGTGCGGTATACGTCGTCCAAGACTTCTTGTCCCGTGCTAAGGCCGTCGATCATGCTTAGGTGTAATAGGACTTTGAACAAAATCTGGTTGTAAATATTTTTGCACTAAGGGCGATATACAATGATATCGGCCATACGAAGACGATGTTTAAAACATCGGCTGATTTATCTGCGTTTTACTTTCATATTTTTTGGCTAAGGGCGATACTTTTAATATCGGCCGTCTCAAGGCGATGCATATCGATATCGAGTCTGCGATCTCTTTAGGCCGAACACTATGAGTTAATCCAAATACTAGGGTAATCTTTGCTTCAAATACTTCCCATTAAGTGCTCGGCCAAATTCTTCCCCTGCTAACTCTTTCAAAATATATGCATTACCGGTGCCGATCGGCTAATCAAATAAGGTCCTTCCCAATTAGGCGACCATTTACCAAACCGATTGTCCTTCACGCCGATCGGCATCCTAAGCTTCGAGACCAAATCGCCCTCTTTAAAGCTGTTTCTGCACAACCTTCTTATCATAATGGCGGGCGACCCTACGCCTTATTCTGCTCTATCTTTTCCAATGCATCCGGCCGATTTTGTACTACATCTTCTAATTCATCCATCATCAATCCGTGAGTGCTTGATCGGCCGATAGCTTTTGTTGCAATTCAATCCTTACGGAGCCGATAGTTGTCTCCCATGGCGATGCGGCTTCGTGCCCATATACAAGCTGATACGGCGCGACTTGCATGGCCCCATGCCGTGACATACGATAAGCCCACAAAGCGTCCATCAATTTCATGTGCCACTTACGAGGATACTCTTGTATTTTCCGCTTGATCAACTTGATCAGACTCTTATTTGCCGCTTCGGCTTGGCCATTAGCTTGGGCATAATACGGCGACGAATTAATCAACTTAATCCCCATCTCTTCGACAAAAGATTGAAATTCGTCCGAGCGTGAATACTGATCCTTGATCTGTCGTGATTGTTTACGGAATCCCAAATCTATAAATGATATGCTCTTTAACAAACGTTATCACGTCGGCCGTCGAAACTTTGCGATAGGGTGCCGCTTCAACCCACTTCGTGAAGTAATGCGTAGCTACCAATATGTATTGATGTCCTTTGCTTGATGCTTGGATTTATACGGCCGATCATATCCATGGCCCGGCCTCTAAGCGGCCAAGGTTTGATCAACTGGATTCATAGGCGATGCGGGCGCCCTACTGTATAGGCCCGAATTTACGGCAATCTTGGCAACTTTTATAATATTTGAAACAATCGGCCAACATTGTCGACCGGTAATAACCAGCTCGCCTTAGCAGCCACTTCATTTTATGGGCCGATTGATGTGTTCCGCAAATCCCATCATGTACTTCGCTCATTACCACTTTGGCCTCGGTGTCGTCAATACACTTGAGAAGCACCCCATCAATTGTCTTGAAAAATAATTGATCATCCAACAGAACATACTTCAAGGCTTTATATCTTATCTTCTTATCTGTAGGTTGGGATGGATTGCTCAAAAAATTTCGAATTTCCGTACGCCAATCGGCTTCTTCAATATCAGCTATTTCCAAGCTGTTTTCGGCGAGCCGATATCCGGATGCTAGTTGAGCCAAGTTATTTGCTTCGAAGTTACTGCTCTCTTGGTATATGGCTGACTTTAACACACTTGAATCTTTTCATTAACTTCGGCACTTTTTATGATATTGCAACAATATTTCATCTTTACACTCATACTCACCGGCCAGGTGACTCACAACCAACAAGGAATCGCCGAAAATTTCCACAAAATCAGCCCCGGCATCGATGAGTAATTCCAGTCCTCTTAATACTGCCTCGTATTCGACTTGGTTGTTGGTGTGCGCCTCTACTGTAATAGAGTATCCACGTATTGCCCCCGAGGCGACACAACAACCAAGCCGATTCCACTTCCTTCCTTGCAAATTGAACCATCAAAGAATACGCGTCCATGGCAGCTGGTTCAACGTATACGGCCAGTGTTCACCGTGTTGCACTATCAAATCAGCCAATACTTGTGCTTTTACTTGCTTTGGTCGATTCGTATCCTAGATCAAACTCCGCAATTGCCAACATCCATTTGCCCAACCGGCCTTTGGGGACCGGGGCCGATAACATATATTTTACGACATCGGCACTGGCAAACCACGGTACACTCCTCGGCTAACGAGATAATGCCTTAGTTTTGTGCATGAAAAATATAGACGAGAGACATAACCTTTCCACCTCCGGATACCGCGTTTACTGCATCAACTAATTTGCGGCTGAGATAAAATATGACCCGCTCTTTTCCCTCCTGTTCTTGAGTCAACGGCGAGCCGATGCACCTATCATCGGCCGATAAATATAACTTAAAGGGTGTGCACGACTTTGGCGGAACCATCACTGGTGGGGACACCAAATATTTCTTGATATCTTCTAAAGCCCGTTGATGGATCGGCTCCCACCGAAATTCTTGATTGGCCTTGAGTTTTAATAATGGCGTAAATACATCAAGTCGACCGGACAAGTTTGAGATAAATCGCCTAATAAAATTAATCTTGCCGATCGGGGGTCGGAGCTTTGTCTTGTTCGTCGGCGGTTCCGACTTTACGATAGAATCAATACTCTTAGGGCCGACTTCAATTCCCTTTTCATGCACAATAAACCCCAGAAATTGTCCAGTAGAGACACCAAACGCACACTTGAGCGGGTTCATCTTCGAGCCGTATTGTCTTGTCCTCTTCAACACTTCTGCGAGATCAGCCACATGACTTCCAACCGATTTTGACTTCACCATGACATCATCAATATAAATTTCAACCAATCGGCCGATCAAATCGTGATATATAAAATTCATGGCTCTACGATATGTGGCACCAGCATTTTTAGGCCGAAGGTCATGACAACCCACTCATATAGTCCCAACGCTCAGGGGCATACGAGCAGCTGTCTTCGATATATCTTCTTCGGCCATAAAAATCTGATTGTACCCAGCATTTCCATCCATAAAGCTCAAAATTTTGTTGCCGGCGGCTGCATCAACTAACAAATCGGCGTTTGGCATTGGGTACTCATCTTTCGGAGTCGCCTTATTCAAATTTACGAAGTCAATGCGGACCCGCATCTTTCCATTTTCTTTTCCACCGGCACAATCCGGAAACCCACTCCGCATATCGGCATGGCCTAATGAAGCCGGCCTCATATAATCCGATAATCTCTTCTTTGACGGCTTCATAATACCTAGGGTCAATTTTCAGAGCCCCACAGCTTATATGGCCGATATCCAGGGCTTGGTGGGCAATCGATGTTCAACGATCGATCGGGTGAGTCCGGGCATCTCGCTATAATCCCAAGCAAAACAATCTTTATATTCTTTCAACAAGGCCACTAATTCATCTCTTACTTCTTTACACAATTTCTTGCTAATATATGTCGGTCGAGGCTTGTCTCCATCCCCTATATCTACTTCTTCTAACTCGTCGGCCGACACAAAACCGTGGCCTAATTTTCCGTCTTACGGTTCGTTAATCGGCCGATTCATCATATCTCCGGCGTGCGTGTTGATCGGCCGATTGTCAGTCAATTCTCTGTGGGGCCCATCGGAGCGGCAGGGGTGCACGACCCCCGGTCACAACAATTCCGTCGTCGGTGATGTTTACGGCTTCCGCATCCCAATATGTGCCCGAGAAACAAGGCGGGCTCTCCGGGCCGAGCAAACTCGAAATCGGCGGTCGCGATGGTTACTGAGACTTATCGGCCCGCACGATTTCGACCTTGTTGCCGACCCATTGAATCAAGCAACTGGTGCATGGTTGATGGGATGCAACGGTTGGCATGAATCCAATCTCTCCCCAACAAAGTTGTGTATGCACCTTTCCGTCGATGATGAAAAATGTGGCGGGTATGGTTTCTGCTGCCCACGGTGATCTCCATTATTGCGGCCCCACGCACATCTTGACTTCTCCCGCTGTAATCCTTGAGCGTCGGATTAGCCCTCATCATTTCTTCGGCGTCTTCCCGAGCTTGCGGTATGTAGTAATCGGCATGACATTGACCGCTGCCCCTCAAGTCGACCAACATTTTCCTCATTGGTGACCCATTGACGTAGCCGCTAATGTACAATGCCTTGAGATGCAAATGATCAGAGTTGAGCGGCTTATCAAATACCGCCGATTCCGGCGTCCACGAGAATCTCCGAAGTCTCCCCAAGCTGGTTCTTCTTCGGCCGAATTTTCATCGGCCGATCCAGGCAATCCTGGGCATCATGGATATCATATTCACCGCGGCTTCGGCCGGACCACTTGAGACTGCACTTTCGGCCTCCATTCCTTCTTGGGCTTGGACTCATCATCTTGGTCATCTCTGTAATATCGTCCACCCTTGATTTCTCGACGGCGCATTCTTTGGAGCCTCCTCTTACGGGTTTCTTTGAGCAAACCAGCGAGGCACCACTTGTTTTTCGTTCTTGGTTTGATCGCCTCTCGAATCTTCATGGTGCTGGTGATCAAACTCTTCTTCATCGTTGATTGGCCCCGGCCGATCGTGAACGGAGGTTCTCTTTGGCACTACGTATCTCCGTTCATCATAGCCGTGATCATAGCCGGTTGCTCTTACGGGGGCCGATTGTTGCGATTCGTAGTTGCGACTAATCGGCGCGTCCCTGGTAACTTGATGACCCGCCATCACGATACTCTTTTCGGCCAATGCACTGCGGGCGGTTCTCGATAGATGGAAGCTTCATGTTTTGGTCCCAGCGATGCTGAAAGAAAGGACAAGCCCGGTGTGGGTCAAAATCTTCTCGGCGGATCACGTCTTGTGCATGCTTGCTGACTTTGGTCGATAGATTCCTGTTCACGTGCCACACGGGCTCTTTCTTCCCTCTCCCTCTTCCTCTCATATCGGCGTATGAAACCAGCCGATCCACCGCCGATGGTGTTGATGTACATCGTATTAGCCGGGAAAGGGTGCCCATCAACTTTCATCTTCTTCTTTACATCGGCTGCTCGCAATATCCCATTATCAGCTGCCCTCCGGATTTCATCTCTCATAGCATAACAATCAACGGTGTTATGATGCGAATTTCCATGCCACTTGCACCACTTAGCCATTTTCTTCAATTCTTACGGCGTAGGAATTTTGTGATGAGGGAAAAGCTGGATTTTCTTTTCCCGCGACGGTGATCAAATATTTCGTCGGCCTTAGATAAATCAAAATCATATTTCTTCTCCTTAGGATTGACATGCGGAGAAAATATCGGCCGTTTGTTATTAGTCCACTCAACTGCATTAATTCCCTCTTCATCTTCCTCACTTGTCGAAATCAGCATAAGTCACCGATACCGCCGATTCCTGGTGAGTGGAGATTCTCTTCTGGCCGAGCGCCTGCGGGTCAGGCTGTGCCGGCCCATCAAACTCATGTGGGGTAAACTTTTCTTTAATGTTGGAAAATAGCCCCGCATAAGCGATTTCGGCCAAGCTGTTGCTCTGTCGAGGTTCGGATTGTAGCATCGTCCCCTCGGAGTCTGAACCTACTGTATATAATCAGCCACGATTCCCCGGTTTCTGTTTCATTGCCATTAAATCGGACAAACTAAGCTCGGTAATGCCGTGAAGAAGTACGAGTGAAACCTTTTCTCCGAGATCGGCCCAACTACGAATAGAACCGGGTGACAGCGAAGCAAACCATGAAAAGGCCGATCCGGACAATGACGGTGGGAATAGCCGAACCCGCAAAGCCTCCTGAGTAGACGCCTCACCAAGGCTGTGCGTCATACCGGCTGATGTGCTCCATAGTTGATGTGTTATCTTGCCCGAGAAAACTTGGAAAACTCGGGAATTTTATACTTATTGGGTAAAGCCACGGAATCCATCCGGTCGGGGTAAGGTCGCCGATACAATGCACTTTTCTCCTTAGGCTTCAAATCGAGCGATCTTTCATCATATCGGCGATCTTAGCCATGAGGCTATTCATATCATTGGGTTCGGCGATCGCCGATCCGGTCCCCGTCATATAAGGCTGTGTTGGGCTGCCCCCGGTCGGGTGTATCAAGCGGCCGTTTCCAGAAATCCCGGTGCCGATGGCGGGAACGGTGTACGCGGAGCGATTCCATAATTCATGGCCGATTGGATCGGCCGTCCGATCATGAATCCACTGTCCCCCGGCCGATGCGGTTGGGTGTGGAATACCGAGATATCGGCCGTACTATAGTGGGTGAGTTCTCAATTCTACTCGGGCCGGTATTTGGTACGTAGAAGAAATTGGGCTCTTTGTGCCACTGCGGGACCGCTGCCACATTGGTCGCTGCCCCTAATTCGGAAGTCGAGTTGTTGTACATCTTGTTTGTCGCCCTCCTCCGTTACCGACTTCTTGGGGCCACTTTGTCATCCTCTTTGCACTGGTTGGGTCGTCTTGGTACTTGCATTTGCATTGTCCTTGCCAGGCCATAGGTGAGGTGGCATGCCGTACGAGGGCTGAAACCTGTTGGCGGTGTGGTATTACGGAGGCCGACTCCCTGAATTGGTCGTACAAGAGTGCCAAAAGGCTGAGTGTACGCAGGTCCGAGAATATCCTTCGGTGAACGAGTCTGCCATCAAGCGTGTCCTTGATCAAATTCCCGATGGTGTTGGTCAACACGCACGATTGATTGATTAGGGCATGATGAACGGACGAGTTGACCATATCAGCGAGTTGGTTGGCATCCGGCGATCTACGGGCTTTGATTTGGTCTAGTTCTTCCGGATGCGAGAATGCGAGGGATGTCTCCTTTTGTGGCCACTACGCCACGTGTCACTTTCGGGGCTTGAAAGTACTTTTTCATTGCTTCGGCCGGGTATTCTTGAGTGCTTGCAGCTTTTGTTACGTCGTCATCTTCCCCCGAGGCCGAAACCTCGTTGTCATCGAAACTTCTCCATGCCCTTTGCCATCCGTCCTAAGAGGAGCTGGAACAAAAATCGGTCGATTTTCGGCATCGACCATTGGTGTTCCGTCCTCCCCGACGACTTGCATGTACGACATCTTGATCTTGGTTGCTTCGTCCCATGGGCGTGCCAAAAAGTGTGTTGACGTCAAAGTCGCCAACACACCGTTGTCCGGAGAGTTCACGAAACCCCGGGCGACGCGGAGCCCTGTGCTCCCAACGGACCGGCTCGGCTCGCCGATTCTCGTGTGCGGCTGGTGCGTGCCGGATGGTTTTCCTGCAAACCAACAAAGACAATAAAAAGTGTAAAAATTCCGGGTCATCGGCCCGAGATAGGCCGATGTGCGGCCGTGGCCGATTACGGCGTAAGATAGACAAAATCGGCCATCGACGAGGAGCAGCACGGCCCATCCATTTATGTATTAAATGCCAGGCAAACGAGCTGTGATACAAACGATACGAAATCGGCCGACGCTATAACATGCGATCGGTGGCTAGCGGCCGATTTCGTCGGTAAGCGATCAAATCATTAAGACTTTGCGGGGATGCATTATCGAATAAAATGTAAACAAGGTAATTATTAATGGGATGTAATTAATTTGATAGCAAGAAGATGGTTTAATCATCAATCGGAGCGATAAATCGGCCGATCGGGCATCGGCCGATTCTGCCATCGATTATAACAATGAGTTATTAGATCATATCTAGATGTATAATGATGATCAATGAAATCGTACTAATAACTCGGGTTCAAAGGCAGCTTTAACAGATTTAGCTAATTGAACATAAAACAGCTAATGAACGTGATAAGCAATCGGCTAAACACTCCGAAAGAACGATAAGACAAATACAACCACACGGATCCGAATCGACCGGTCGCTCCAACGGGACAAGTCAGCGATGGCACACGGCTGGACCGGGTCTAACGGCCGCGCACGCACGGCGATTCGGGACAAGCACAATCATAAACGCCTTAACTATGAAAGTAAATCTACATCCTATCCAATCGGCTGCATGCGCCTAGGACAAGTCAACTATCGCAAAGGCAAACACGGGACACGTCAAGCTGAATCTGCGCGATCGAATCGGCTAAGATGTAAAAGAAATCTCATAGCGGCTACTGCGACTCGAACGACCGGATCCGAGCCAATCGGCGTTGTGAGCAAAGGCTGGGACGGGGAGGCGGGACAAGTCAAACTACCTCCACCACGAGCCGGACCGGGTCGACTTGACTCATCCGGCCGATACTCACTACGACGGTCGAAAACAGATACGGTCGCCGGATAACTAGCAATTAAGCCATCTAATTACGAACAATGCGCCGAGAATTAGACGACATAATTACCTTGTCAAGCCAACTTGTTGTCGGCCAGGAGCCGAAGATCCCGCGCGAAAACGGTAAAGACTTGACGAGAAAATTAGGGTTTGGCGATGCGCAGAAAGTTGTATTGGATGTGAATCGAGTTTACGGGTTACACACGAGTACAAATTTATACTCGGCACGAAGAATCCTCCTCGGACCCTCTTCGGGCCGATTTCCTAACCGACTAGGATCTTTTTTCCAAAATTAAACTATTATTTCTAATTTTACAACGCGGGCCGGGCCCATCAATATTATGCTCTTACGTTGGCGTTCGCGCACGATTCCCGGGAGGGACGCGCCTTTACTCGCCCAAGCGGCCGTCGGCCTTACGCCCACCGGCCCTCTTTTGACCTATAGTCGGCGACAATGGGTCCCTTGGTCAAAAACCGGCGTCAACAA
>JAUNZO010003087.1:0-26899 GCA_031894775.1 Chloris gayana
TAAAACAACAAACAGCCTCATACAAGATAGCGTGGACCTTTCCCTCGAAAAAAAGAAACAGGTGAGGATGTTAACAAAGTGAGAACGGCAATTAGGCAAAACTTTTGTTCTATATGATGCTGGCGTTCACACAGGTGAGGTGAGGTGAGCTGTGAAGCATTATTGGCAATTAGGCAAAACATGTTGTCTTTGCCTGATTCATGTTGCCATCTTTTCCATTTGACTCCCTCTCATACCATCTAGTAGAATTAAAAAACGAGAAGAGTTTGTCAATATACTCAAGGATCTAGCTATGAATATTTTTGTAGAGCGAGAGGACAACTCGGAAATATTAAAAAGGTGGTCTCCTGGCTGCTTCCTCAGCCTCTGCTCGAAGTCATGCTCATGATTCATGACTAATAAAACGGAAGACCAAATGGCCTCATCCCTCTCGAACTTTGCCACGTTGAATAAAATGGTCAAATCATTAATCATTTGTTTTATCTATCAATGAAGGCAGGCATCCAATGTACAGCCGTCAGCTTGTACTCCTATACCACACACAAACTCAACTTCATCACATTTAATTTTGGACGAAAGTACGCCGGGCTAAAAATTGTCAGGGCGGCCAAACAAAACAGATATTTTAGAACCTCTTTTTGTTGAATAACGGTATACTTTTTCTGAATATCTTTTATTGAATACAGTGATGCAACAAAATCATTTACTAATATAAAATAAATGGAGAATTTGGTCCCAGTAATTATCTGCAATTGAACTTCGTTTCAAGTCACTGAATCCATACAACAACTTGCCTACCATTTACTGCAGCTATCATAGTAGCAGAGCTATATATATAGTATACGGTAGTTGATGCCACTCTCTCGTGCTTTCAAGGGAAGAAAACATTGAGATTGAGACACAGTCCCCGTATAGCAGATCATTTTTTTTTGAAAATCATGCATTGCATGTTTCGTATTAAGATAGAAGAGAGTTACAGACCACGAATCCGCAAGGAACACAAGGAATACCTTGCTAGATTCAACAACTCCGACGAAGGACAACCCCGTTGCGGCCATCCCGTCGCACTACCACACACACACCGCGCCACCGCACCACCAACACTCGCAGCGACAACAGAGCGCGCGCGCCCCCGTCCAACACGTGGACTCGCCACACAGCCGTCGCGTGTGCGCGCCAGACTGCTCCCATCCCTCAGCCACGCATCTTAGCAGCCGCTCCACACTTATGCTCGTCGTCGCCGCATGTGCTGCCATTGCACGGCGCACAGCCACGGAGACATTGAAGCATTCCCGGCGCTCAAGACGCACCACCATAGCAGATCATTCACAACCCTTCACCACCATGCCACCGGAAGCAGGCAATGTATTGTTGCTCTGTATCACCTCCTGCCTTTTCCTTGCTCGTGCCATGGAGCAGCAGCCGAAGCCAGCTGGTGATATGGCTAAGAGCTGCATACTGCACGAGCGGGACGCGCTGCTGACCTTCAAGCATGGAATCACCAACGACACGGGAAATACGCTTGCCTCGTGGCAGCTACACCAAGATTGCTGCAGGTGGAAAGGTGTCACCTGTAGCAACTTTACTGGCCATGTCGTCAAGCTTGATCTCAGAGGTGCGGATTTGCTCGGCCAGTTAAGTCCTTCCTTGCTTTCTCTAGAGTATTTGGAGTACCTCGACCTTAGTACAAATTTCCAGAATCCACCTATCCATAGAGTCCCCGAGTTCGTGGGACTTATGAAGAACTTGAGACACCTCGATCTCTCCTATGTTCCTTTCTCTTGTTGGCTTCCAACTCTGTTCGGCAACCTTACTAAGCTGGAATACCTCGACCTCTCTAATACATCGTTTTTTGGTCGTTTGCCTCCCCAGTTTGGCAACCTTTCGAACTTGCAACATCTCAACCTTGGTAGGATGCAAAATTTATAGAGCTGTTTTCCGGTGTTTGCAAATAATATGGATCGTCTATTGGCCTCGATCCAAAGGCCCATGATAGAAGGTACAATGCCAAAGGTACTTCAATATTGATGGAAGTACTTAAGTATTAGGGATAAAATGGTAATTTAACATGTTGAAAAAAAGAGAGGGGGACAACGCTGGAATGTCTTTTTTACATTGTTTTGGTAAGATTTACTTGGAATAATTGTACGAGCCCAAAACGGCAGCGGCAAGGCGGCGGCGGCAAGGCTAAGGCTTCTGATTTACGTATTCTATTCAGATTTACTCATTGGATCGTGATTGATTAGGATTTTTGTGCAACGAACTTTTTAGTTGCCTCGTGTTGAACTCTGTCACCGGCGCTGTCACGCAGCCATTGTTGACGACGCGTGCCTGTCTCGAACAGATCGAATCGAATGGTGTCGTTCCCGTCGATCTCGACGCCGGACGTGTGGTCGGACGCCAATGCACGAGGGAGCGCTGGCAGAGGTCAGACCTCGATGGCGGCGCAAAGGCTTTTACCTTTCGATTTACATAGCTTGCTTCACATTTACTCATTAATCATCTTCATTGATAATTTTGAACCTCTTCTATGGCCGACACCTCCATTGTTGACGTGACAAACTCATTCGATCCGAGGAAGATGATAAGAGTAATTTATGTGGGCTGTCATATGACCCAAAAAACAATAGCCCATGACATGTGAAGCTTTCGTAATGAAACAATGTTGCGTGATGCCACTATGTTTGCGTGGAGAATGAATAATTTACGGTGTTTGTCTCAAAGATAGCATGGTAACAACATGCATCTATTGCAAAAATAAAATAATGAAGATGGATCATCGGATTGGAGGTGACAAAATTGCAAATGAAAAGAAATTTATGAATAATTTGAACCATAAGACTATAATGAAGTCTTATTACTCCAATGATCCATAGAAATGACTAGAATTATTTCACTCCATGAGAAACAATACTAAATATTAAACCGATTACATAAATGGTCATCGAGGAAATGACTAGAATATTAATTCAGAGTCTTGACATCTTCTTATTTTTTAAGGTACGGGCTCCTCGTGTACTGACTCGGATTTATGGTCCTTCCATTTGTTGACACTTTCTTGACAGACATAGAACTTGCTACATTCGTTTTCTTTGAGCCACCCTTGATCATTTTTTCACCATCTATGTTTGTGATGTTCTTGTTCAGATCTATCTTGCCTTTTTCCTTTGCCTGCACAGTTTGGTTGATCAATTTCCTTTTCTTCGAACTCTTGCTTGTTATTGGAGTGTTTATAGTGAAAACATCATCATCCGAGCCTTCATCTTGGGGTGTTTCCAATTTCTTTGCCAAGTACTCAGATTCCTGCACATCATATATTAACTTAGTAAAAATTTGAAATCATGTATTAGGCAATACAAGTATAGTATTATTAGTTATATTTACCATGATAGGATTCTTGTATGATGATTTTCGTTCTAGATTGCATTCCGAGTGTAGCAGCCTGTAAGATATCTTCTTACTAAAATTGTGCATTTGCTCCTGTAGTGGGAAATTATGAATTAAAAATTGGTGTAATCAAATATACAAGAAGGCTAGTTAGTAGCACCTACTTGAGTAAAGTCTTGAGTCATTTAATATCCATTCCATGCCAGCATGTACTTCAGTATGTAGATGCCACAAGATCGACTAGAGGAAAGATAAGGAGATCAAGACTTATAAATTAATGTCAAATAGTGTGTAAAATATAGAGTGCAAATATTAAATAAATATGGCTTACAAATCCTTTTGTAGCGGTATGTTGGTGTAAGGACACCTTGGCCAATCTATAATATTGATATATTCATCCTCATCAAGCAATTTAAGATCAACAGCAAACTGAATACATGATTGCAGGGCTTCAACCTGTGAAGCAGCTTGCAATTAGTTGGATGAACGTGGAAACTTTTGAAAGCATTATTTAGATCACATATGTATTGATTGTCATCGAGACATGTTAAATTAATTTCTCTTAGTTCACGTATGTATTGATTGACATCGAGACCATGTTAAATTAATTTCTTTCAGTTCTAGGCTAAAAATTATGTACAGAAAAGATCATCATCAAAGAGTAAACACTTAATAACAGTAAACATTGGGTATCATTCTCCCAAATCTCGTCAGAATCCAGCGTATAAATCGTGCAAAAAATCAGACCAACCGAGTAAACAATCATGAACTCTGTAAATAATCTTACCTCCGTGGGAGTCCTGGCCGAGGATCACGTCATGGCGGTGGAGAAAACGGAGTCCTGATAGGGAAAAGAGGGAGAGACGACGGCGGCGGCGGAAGAAGAAAAATTTACTTGGATCTTGATTATTTACTTGGTGCCGAGGATCACGTCGTGGCGGTGGAGAAAACGGAGTCCTGGTAGAGAAAAGAGGGAGAGACGACGGCGGCGGCGGAAGAAGAAAAATTTACTCGGGTCTTGATTGTTTACTTGGTGTCGATGTAGAACCAGGAGAAAAGAACGACACACGATGGCGGCGGCGGAGTTCTTCGATCATATACGTAGTTAATCGATTATTTGCCTGATGTGATACTAAAAGACTTTTAGTTTGTATATAATTACCCACCTGCCACCGGTTATGATAATTTTTATTCTATACCTTGTCCCTCCCTCAATTAACGGTCGAGATCAAAATACCTCTTAATACCTCTAGATACCTCGCAAACACCGGAAAATACCTCAAATTTATATTCGACAGACATCTCATGGATGGCTAATCTACATTTTCTAGAGTATATTAACATGGACAAAATAAATCTCAGTACCATAGTCGATTTTCCTCTTGTGGCAAACATGATTCCAACTCTGAAGTACATCTATCTTGAAAACTGCTCACTTCCAACTGCAAATCAGTCAATCGGATACTTAAACCTTACCAAACTTGAAGTGCTCGATCTTTCAAACAACTACTTTGGCCACTCATTTGAATCCTGCTGGTTTTGGAATATCACAAGCCTTAAGATGCTCGAGCTTTACTCAACCGGTCTTGGTGGCCAGATACCTCACGCACTAGGATGAATGTTGTCGCTCCAACGTATAAATCTTTCTAATAATGGTAATGCAGCCACAGTGACTGTAGACCTAAGAAATTTATGTGAACTGGAAATCCTGTGGCTAGATAGGAGTCTATCATATGGGAACATAACTCAGTTACTGGAGAAGTTGCCACTGTGTTCTAGCAAGTTATTTTCATTTAGTTCATACAGCAATAATATGACAGGTGTGCTTCCAAATATGATGGGCCACTTTACCAGATTAGATTATATTGACCTTTCATTCAATAGAATAAGTGGGGCTATACCTTCAGAGGTGGGGAAACTTTCTGTATTAGGTGCACTCTACCTTGGTTCCAACCAGCTCAGTGGCCAGATACCAGTACTGCCGACAAGCATCACGATATTGGACGTCTCCATGAACTATTTAACAGGGCACTTGCCATCAAAATTCGGAGGTCCAAATCTTACAATGCTAAGTTTATACTCAAACTTCATTGCAGGGGAAGTACCTGAATCTATTTGTGAGTCAGAAAATATGGATCTCTTGGACCTATCAAATAATTTGTTTGAGGGAAAACTGCCCAGCTGTTCCTGTATGCGACGTATTTCATTTCTAATCTTAAGTAACAACAGCTTTTCAGGAGTGCTTCCTCCCTGGATCCAGTGCTTGTCCTCAATTGTTTTCCTAGATCTTTCTTGGAACAAGTTACATGGAATATTACCAGTGTGGATTGGAGACTTGGAAAAGTTGCATTTTCTGGACTTAAGTCACAATATGTTCTATGGAGATATTCCAGAGAGCATGACGGATCTTGGAGCACTTCAGTACTTGAATTTAGCAGCAAACAATATATCAGGTTCAATGCCCTCATCTTGGTCAAAGTTAGTTGAAATGACTCAAAAGTACCCAGCAAGACCTGATATCGAGTCATATATAACCGTGTTTTTTACCTTGTCACGACAAGAAATTTTATCTGTTGTGATGAAGCATGGTGTACTCACGTATGGACCTGGGATTCTTAGCATTGTTGGTATTGACTTGTCGTTGAACTGCTTAACAGGCGCAATACCAGATCAAATAACTACTCTTGATGGATTGTTGAGTCTAAATTTATCATGTAACCAATTGAGTGGAAAAATTCCCCAGAAAATTGGGTCTATGAAATCTTTGGAGTCGCTTGACCTCTCAAGGAATAACTTTTCAAGTGAGATCCCACCAAGCTTGTCGGATTTAACATATTTAAGCTCTTTGGACCTGTCGTATAACAACCTTACAGGACAAATTCCATCAGGACGTCAACTCGACACGCTTTACTCAGAGAACCCGTCCATATACGTTGGAAATAGTGGCCTTTGTGGTCCACCTATTGGAAGGAACTGTCGAGGCAGTAACTCAAACGAAAATAGTAACGGAATGGGCAGTGAAGAGAGTGGAGAGCAAATATTCTGGTACTTCGGACTTGAGTCAGGTTTAATAGTTGGTCACTGTGTTGTTTTCTGTGCTCTGCTATTCAAGAAAAAATGGAGAGTTTCTTACTACAACCTGTTTGACAGAATGTATGTATTTATGGCTGTGACGTGGGGCAGATTAGCAACACAACGCACAACAGATTAAGGATTTGTTTGTTTGGGCTTTTTTACCGCTCTTTTCAGCTTGAAAAGATTAAATTTCTAAATAAACAATTAGCTTTTTGATATGGCTTTTGGATGGTTTAAAAGCTTTTCAGAAATCGAACTAAAAGCTGAAAAGCACATCCAAACCTGGTTTTTTGGCTTTCTGTGTTGAGAAGTTAAAAACTATAGTATTACACAAGTAAATCTCCACCCCTTAAATTCACCAGTGAGAATGTTACATACCCAAGGGCCATAATAATCTCCGTCAAAACCAACGGCATCCGATTAGCCCAAGTCAATTGACTTCCTCCGTAGCATTTTCCCACCCCTACCATCGTCACTTTCGATAAAAAAAACAAATGCAGGGAAACTGCCGCACGTCCAGGAAGTTGCATCGCCACCGGCCTCTCCTCTCTCCGCTCGGCTCCGCAGATCTCACAACCGCTCCCATCGAAGGTCGTCCCAGCCGCTGGTATGTCCTCTCCTCCGCTCACATGATGAACTGGTGCAGCAGGACGCGTCCATGGCGGCAGCCGCAGAGGCACCGGCGGCGGGAGGGGATCCAAGGCGAGAAGCTCTCACGGACTCCGGTGTAGGCGACGGTGCTGGGCTCGGGGGTGGAGGCCGCCGGTGTGTCCTCTCTCCGCGCGGAGACGCCGATCTCTCCTCCGCCCACTAAGTCACGCGCTGCTATGGGTGCCGCACTCACTCGATGGACGCCCCAAGGATGCCGACGTTGCTCTGTCCGGCCGTCCGTGCACCCGTCGAGCACCGAAGGGGTGGTCCGGTCCCAAAGAATTAGCAACCGGCATCTGTTTGGATCCGGATGACCCCGACGAGGAGCTCTTCAGGACTTCCCATTCGAGACTCACCCACCACCGTGGCCTCCTGTGACAGACCCACCTCACGAAGAGGCGTTTCCATCGCCGGGATCATCATGGGGTGGCACCACGCGCTGTGATACCCGATATTACAACATACAAACATAAGCATAGCACAATGAATACAAGTACAAGTCTCTTACATTCATCCCAAGTACCTTAGTACATCGGAGACTCATGAGTATCAGAAGCTAATAAGTTTGGAAAACAATTAAACAGCGGAAGCGAAAAGATACAATCGCACTCTTGGCGAAACATCACGGGCACCCGGCAGAGACAGATGTTCTTGCCCTAGAACATCTTACCGGCACATCAACTCCTCTATTCATCCGGGCCGCACCACTCCCAAGTGTAGTGGCCGTCACCTGGAGTCTCATCCTGCCGGACGTCATCGCCGACGTCGAAGTCCTGTCTCATAGGGTCCTCTCGAAAACCACATAGAGCAAAGCCCTGAGCAACTAGAGCTCAGCAAGACCGACCCGTCAAAGTGGCCATCTACAGCCGACTCCTAGACATGCAAAGGCCGGGGGATAGGATACATTTAAGCACTAAGCTGACCTACAAGTGCATCCTTACTTTCAACTTTTAGCAGTTTAATTAAGTTGCAAGAAAGAATAAATTTAATTTGCACTAAGCTACTGCATTACATGTTTCCAAACAAGTAATTAAGCAATACAATAAATTAATCATAATCATCATCATCAATGTTTCTCTTCTCTTACTACGTTCCGGCGCAGGGACAAGTGGTACTCGTTACTTGTGAGGGGCAGCGATTCGAACCGATTTACATCCTGCAGGAGAAACCTGTCCGCACGTCACATACGCGCTTCCCGGAAGCCGCATGAGACAACCTTTCGCTCGGGCACCATAAGGTCGTCCGGGTCCTACCGCCCCGAGAAGGGTCCCTCACGCGATGTCGTCCCGGACGTCATCCGTGAGTAGAGTGCTCCCTCCTCTCCTCCCAAAAACCGCCTAGTAACCAAGGGAGTAGGGAAATCTTCCAACCTTACAGCAATCCATCGCTACATCGGTTTACTTGGGCCCATAAACTCTAGCATGCAAAACAGTACGTTCAAACTTAATCCACATGGGCCGGACACGACGCGGTCCTTGTGTGCACGAGACGGGGCTACAACCTTGAAGACTCTTTCAGTCCTTCACTTTCCACCTAAGTTGCCCGTCCGGCCTCCAATTTTTCCATTCTCAACTTGATACTTAGCATCGTGTCCAAAAAGGTGATTGTCCTATCTACGAGTGGTCTCCGTACCACTCGACGGATCATCGCCCTACTTAAGCAAGCATCTAGCGTAGGATGATCGAACCAGGGTAGATAAGGTCCTACTGCATGCTAGGGTTTTCATCACAACTCTCGTAGACCTAATGCACAATACAGACCTACAAGCATAGTGATAAAAATAAAATACTTAAATTAAAAGGTTGTGCACCGGGGCTTGCCTTGAGTTTGACCCCGAGCAGCTGGGTCAACGAGTAGTAGCAGCTTCTGGCTCCTCCTCGCCGGTTACCACGTTCACCACCGCAGCTACATGATGCAAAGTGATGTGTAAATTTTGATGGAAACATTACATTGAATATTTTACAGAATACGTGCGGATTTCATCAATTACATGTAATTCATGAATATAAATTAACTTGGTGTTCAGCGGGGTGAAAATGATTTAAGGTAATTATTTAACTAAGCATTTAATTCCTGGTCCTTAGGCACATGTTAAAGATAATAATTAAATTAAACTTTATAATTTGGGGCAATTAATTAATTAACTAAGCATTTAACTTAAGTCTCCTAAAAAGAATTTAACCTAAAGAAATTGCTTCTGATAATGCCAAACTAAATGCACCATAAAATAGTACATGTCTCAAGGGGTCCAACCAAATTTAGTATGCAATTTTTGGAGGTCTAGAACTCTAGATATGAATTTTCTAAGTTTTAAATGAATTTTGGAACTAATTACGAAAATGCCATTCGAGATTTACATTTAAATCTCCGCGCTCTGTGCCACACCACGGACCACAGGGTTCCGGATCCGCGTGTGGCTATGGCCACACGGGATCCCGGGCCGTGTGGCCCGCCCTGTGGCCTCACCGGCGCATGGCCGGGAGGCGGCGGCGCGGTGGCCGGAGCGGCGTCCGCGGCTCGCGCGCGGCCCCACAAGGGTCCGGAGTGCACCGCGCGGCCCGACGAACTCGGTGGGGTGCTCCCCGCGGCCGCGTGGCTCACCGGGGAGGCGGCGCGACGGTGATGGCGGTGGCGGGGTGGTCCGGCGGTGGTGTTCGTCATGGAGGAGGTGCGGATGGGGAAATGGTTTGGCCGGGGAGCTCCACTAGGGCATGAGCTTCACCGTCACAGCTTTGGTTGGGGATGAGCACGCCCCGAGGTGGCCGTCGGGGGCGGCGGCAATGGCGGGTGGGGGAGAGGGGCTCGGGAGAGAGAATGGAGAGAGAGGGGGGGGGGTTCCGACCGGGGAGTCTCCCCTTTGTCCCTCCGACCAGGTGGGGTCGGGCCAGAGGGCGGCCGCCACGCGGCGCCGGCGTACGGCGCCGGTCGGGCGCGGGCGCGGCGCTAGGCCACTGCCAGGTGGGGCCCGCGGTATATTCCCCTGGCATCTTTTCCTTTTTCCCGAATTTCCAACTGTGGTCTGATCCGATTTTGAAAAATCAAAAGCATGGCCTTCCCGAGCTCAAAAATTAAAGGAGTATAAATCTAGAAAGTGACATCCATGAAGAGTTACCCCAAAATCCTTTCTGGATTAATTCTGAAAATTCAGAGAAGAGGGTTAAATGCTAAGTTTGTCTGATTTTTCCTTTAGCATGCCCTACAACATATATTTTTGGTGGACCACACTTGTGTTGTAGAAATTTGAGTTGTAGTTCAAACCAAAGAGTTTTTGAATTTATTCAATGCCCAAAACGTTTTGCATGTCAATGAAATTTCTTCGGTAGGTTGATCCAGTCCTGGGATTAGTTTTAAAAATGCTAACTCGTAAAAATAGAACACGGAGTGTCACACCTCCCGTCAGGTTCGTTATCTCTACAGAAATCAGGACAACTAGGTGACGTATTTAGGTATATTAGGAGCTCCTGCGGAATGCAAGGTGGATCTCCTACTTGATTTATCACCTCTACTTGCCACCATATGTGCAACAAGGATGTGTTTTTAGGCAAAAAATCCTCTTCCAGCTCATAATGTCTTTTGAATTGCTTGCAGTCCAAAAGGATTGTTGGCTTGTTGCTGCTCTTTTGGCATCGTCATGGATGTTTACAGGCTTGTAAGGATGCATTATATGTGGGTGTAGGAGCATATCAAACAAAAATATGATAACACGAACAATATGCAGGTATGTATTCTGCTCTGGGATGGTTATGTCTGTAAGCCTGCAAGGAAAGTAGAGTTAGTATTATTTTATATTAAAACAGGCTCAATTTTGAGTGCTCGCGTAGCGAGATGTATGTCACCAACCTGTATTCCATTGTATTTGTCTCGTTTTTGCATCTGACTGCAATCACCATATCATCAATTGACCTTGAACCAAGTGTCTTTAGGCAGTAATCAACCAGTCGTGGTGAATCAATTGATGACTGTCTTTAGAGAGCGCTTAGCCACCCACCTTGTGCCAACAACATGTAGAACTTTCACAACAATATCTGAAGCTCGTTTTATTTCTTCATCAGACCATGATTCCCTTTCTTGGGAATGGGCATATGGCTGGCATATTTCTTCGTCAGATCATGATCCCCAATTGGGTTGGCACTATTCTTTGTTTCCAAAAGACCTAGACCTGTAGACGTATGTGCCTAGCGTTTTAGATAAGGTAATACATTCACTGAATTTAGCTATCATTGCTAACTGGTTTATATATTAAATTGATAACTTTATCATTTTCCCTTCATTGTGTGGATTCTATCATGCTATGGAGCAAATGCTATCTTTAGTATTCATATGAGAAGTACATCCAGACTATACATCGTTTTTTCTTGCATTCGTAGAGTTCATTTTTCTGTTAGAATAATCATTTAGAGTGCACTTTAGAAGCATAGCCAATGGAACTCCTTTGGGCAGTTCTTTCAGGCAACTGGGATGGGGTCTGAGCTAGGGAAATGCAAGACTGGTATAACAACTGTTGGCACCTCCAAATTCTCTTTCCCTCCTAACCCACCTATAGATCTTCAGCTTCAACCCTGGAGTCAGGTTTTTAAAGCTCAACATACTCAGAACATGATTATCTCCTTGATTGATAGAGGCACATCTAAGGATCGGTGAACTGCTGAAACAGAAAACACTCTTCTGAATACCATATCAGCAGAGCCTAAAGTCAAGAAGGATATTTTCCAGGACAGTGGAGAAACTCGACATCAGGTTTAGGGTATTGTGGAGGACGCTAAGGGACCCCATCAGTGAGGTATTGTATATTTTTTTCTAAGTAAATACTAAATACCACTGCGGTTTTGCCTCACTATTAGCTAAGAGAGAATAAAATGTTAGTAGGTTTAATATTTGGAATTAGATGCAGTAGCTGACGAAGTTAGATTCACGCTTGCTCAATTGTCCACTGATGTGAACTGCTAAATTCAGTTCTGGTTATGACTGAGACTGAATGTTGTCCTGAAGATTGCACATGCGTCTAATCCATGAAACTACTGAACATCCCTTGGTTGTTCGGAGATCTGAAAACCGCATCCGGTGACAGTTTAACAGGACATTGGGTAGTATTCTTTAATAGCTCAGTTGATTGTTGAGACATTGCAGAGTCTTCTCTCGGTTCAAACTACTGATGTGCTGTGTACAATCCCATTCAGCATTGTTTTAGTCTACGACTGATTTGTTTTACAGTCATATAGCCATGTGTTAGGTTGTAGCTACCTTTATTTTCATCTCCTTTCTGAAAAATACTAGATGCACATAGGCCTGTAAGAAATTAAGCACATCAAACGCGAATTCACAGTGAAGGGCGATGTGATCGCTTTCGCATTTCTATTAAGCAACATGAATAGCCTGTATTAGTATGCCGTCCTGGTTGATAACCACCATCGCCTCCGCCATATGAGAAAGGTAATGAGAATCTTGTCTTGTTAATCCAAAATACATTCTAACTGTAACATATGTACTATTAGTAATATAACAACCTAAATATGCTTTTCCTCCTTCAGAAAAAAAGATGTTTTCTGACTTGAATATATGAGCACCATAGAAATGTCCCCACATGATCATGCATTCCATCGGGGACTGAATGAACGTGTAGTTGTATATACTATTGATTTATATATACAACTGGCATGAACTTACTGATGTATCCTAATCCCGTTTCTTCTAAGTCTTAGAAAACTTTAAGAAATACCTAATGTTCATATTCCAATGAACATTGATTGCTTCAACTTGGCTGTTCGTATGTGGGCATGCAGCGATGAGGTCTTGTGGTATAATGATACCTTTGAAAAAAAATTCATTTTCTTCACCTGCAATTTTGTGTTAGTCATATTTTATAAAAAGCAGGGCATTATTGATTTTGGCCAAGAGCCCCGGCACTGTCCCAATGATGTCCAATGGTTGAAAGAATTGTTTGAATGTTGGACTGACTTGCCTTATGATTTTTCAAAATCTACCACTGTAAGTGAATGTCCCTTTATTAGTTATTGTCTTTTGATCATGTTTTCCTTAATAGAAATATTTACAGATTCTACTTTCACGTTATTATTATGGTAACTTCAATTGTTCGTAATTTACATTGAGGCTATAAGTGTCATCGTATTGGACCCAGATCATATACCAACTAGCTTCCATGGTCTTCATTCAGCTATATACTATTCTGACAAATTGCATTATATTACCAATCATCTACACCTCGTCGTGGAAAATCTCAAACCAAATTGGAATGATGATATCTATGGGGATGTTTCGTTTATGCCCCAAGGTGCCCTACCAAATTAGGGTCATGACCAAATCAAGGGCATAACCAAAAAATTGGTGAGAAATTAGTGTTTGGTTTGTAGCCAATAGAGTTGCCAAATATTTGGCAGAATAGCTTGACCTTCATTTGGTTTACAGCCAACTGAGTTGCCAACTTTTGGCATCTGTCTTTGGCTAGTGTTTGGTTTGCTACCAATTTAGAGTCTCATGACCCCAATATAATGGACCGGTGAGGTTATCTCTTTTTTTGCAACATTAGAATGACAATTATTATAACTTTGAAACACACACCAGACCAATCCAAAATAAACTTCATGAATTCATACATTTATAAGGTCACATACTCACATACTACTACATGCAGCAGACGTCCATGAAACAAAAGCTAAGTTCAGAACCATGCGATCGTTCCTTGATCAAACAAGGCATCATACATATATATTTACCTAATATAAACAAACTAAAAGGCCCTGCTAACGACCATCCATCCAGGTTTACTACTATATACAAAATATGTCATCAACGACTATCCAAAAGGTTCGCAAGAGCTTAACCAACTTATGTCAAAGTTAGAAAGCAGGACTGCTACCCCCAGCTTGCTCAAAGAAGCTTATGACCCACTCAGCCGCCGCCTACCACCACATCGAATTAGGGGAAGAGTTGAGGTAGCTACGCAACATGTCTTGATCTGGTTTAGTTAAATGGGCCACAATCAGAAGCCTATCTTTAGATGTGATAGTAAGATCATTTATCCTCTTCCAAAGGTTAGCATAAGGGTCTGCAGGCACAACAGGTTGCATAGGAATAGGAGGCAGAGCAGGTGGCTTTGAGAGAGAGCTTGCCAACGCCACAATACTTGTTGCCACATGACTTGTGGATACCTTGGACTTGGCTGATTTCTTTGAATCTGATTTCTCACATTTACGCTTCTTGGTGGTGGGTTTGCCATCCAAGTCAGTCTTTGGGCTATGACGAGCAATGTTGTCAGAATCAGCATCTTCGTCAGTATCAGCAGTAAAGTTGTAGCCCTCCGTGTCCTTTATGCCTTCAATGTCATCACTATCATCAGAAACATTCACAGTGGTCTGGTCTGCAGCAAGTGAACCATCAGCTTGGGACTGATCAGAGAACAACTCTTCCAAAAGATGATAGAACCTTATAGGCCTAGTAAGGTAGTTGATTGCTGTTTTCTGTTGCAGCAAACAAAAAAGAAAGATCAGGACACATATAAACTACTAAACATTAAGCTACATAGTTAAAGAAGACATAATTAAGTAGTTACACTTAGATGTTCCTTCTCAGACTCAGAAAGAGTTAACTTGCATGTTGTGGAGTCAAAACCATTGCCACTATTGTTTAAAGCCCGCCGCACCCAAACCCACTTCTCCTTACATGATCTGTAGTGTCGGTCCACTTGGTTCTGAGTGGCACCAAGAACAAATTTACCATTTAAAGCATCTGCACACTGAAGATGGTGTTGTTTCTTGAACATGAAAGTTGCAGGTTTGTCCTTTCGAATGCCGATGTACCACTCGAGCATGTACTTTGTTGCCTCCTCACTCCAAGAAATATACTTTTCACGAGAGCTAGAGTCCTCTTCGCTCTTAGCACTGACCTTCTGCTTCCCCATAGCTGCCATGTTATAGGTTGAAAAAACACAATCGATACACAATGTCAAATTAAATATTCACAATGTCAAATGAAATACCATAAATTAAATATCCATAATGCCAAATTAAATATCATAATGTCATAAGATACATAAATTTGATACAGGAATTAAGTACTTAAATTTGATATATAAATCTCAGACATCATTTGTGCTAGTGCTAGCTACAACTGTTGTGCTACAAACTGCAGTAACGCGTTCACGTTCTCTATCATCCCACATTTGTTGAGCTATTAAATCACGCTTGACAGCCCATTCTCGTGTATCAGCATCACGATCACTAACGCGTCCACTGCTTCTAGGTAGGTGGGAATACCATGTCGAGTCATCCCAAACATACTCATCTGGTCCATTTTCCAAAATCCAATTGTGCAAAGCACAACAAGCCACAACTACCTTAATTTGGGATTTCAGAGGTATGAATGGTTTGTGACTAAGTATCTTGAAGCGGTTTTTAAGAGTCCCAAAAGCTCGTTCAATAGATGTCCTAAGTGATGAATGACGAAGGTTGAATAACTCTTTAGGAGAATTTGGTTCGCGAGATCCAACAAACTCATTTAGGTGGTAGCGTGTGCCTCGGTAAGGAGGCAATATCCCTGGCCTTGCAGCATACCCAGCATCAGCCAAATAAAATTTCCCTACAACCAAGTTGTTATAATAAATAAAGGTCAAATTTATGTGTAAGCTAATTGTAACTTGAATTAGGGTCATTTCTTTGTACCTTCAGGTATTTTTAATCCTGCTGGACGAGAGAGGGCATCTTGTAGCACAAGAGAATCGTGTGCAGAGCCCTCCCATCCTGCTAGGACATAAGTGAACCGAAGGTCGAAATCTACAACAGCTAGCACATTTTGAGAGGGATATGATTTGCGGCCCCTAAATCTGTTCACCATGTGAGCAGGCACACATGCCCTTACATGAGTGCCATATAGTGCTCCTATACAACCCTATTTGCAGAAGAATAATTCACATTAAACATAAGAAAAATATGCACCCCTAAACAAAAGTATCATGGTTTATAGTTACCTCAAAATAGGGATAGAATCTGTTTGAGCTAGTGATCTTTGTGTGCGTATCCGTGGACCTAACATAAATAAGATCTCGTGCAAGCTGACCCGTTGCTTGCAAGACTGCATTGAAGTATCTACTCACTGTCTCACCGGATCGCCAAAATGAAAAGCCAACAGATGCATTTGTATGATGTTGTCCCACCATGTATAGAAACATTGCTACTTGTTCCTCCACTGAAACATGAAAGGTGTCGACTAAAAGACCCCTTTCTTTGAGTCCGGCACAAAGCTTATGAAATACTGGCCGAGACATTCTTAACTGTTTTATGCAAGTTGCATCAGAGGTAGTGAACAACCTAGCCAATGTGTTTGTCCTACTGATATCCTTCTCAACCAATGGACCATATTTTGCACCTCGACCCCTACTCCTTCTACCATCACTGTCCCTCCACCAGATTGCTAACATGGGCATGACCAATATTTTGGTAGGGCTGGCATTGGCAACGATCCAAACATGCCCTATGTCTTGCTTTGAGTATTACCACCATGTGTTCCCAAAACAGAAGATTGATATTTCTAAGTCCTATAATACAACTGAATTCACATTAGTTGAGCTACATACATGTGAGTAATGCAAACTTACCACTAACTGACACAGTGAGTAGTGTCATTTGGTAGCGTTTTTTATCATAATTATGCTAAAAATAATGTTTTGACCAAGGTTCATAATACCACATGTGCAGGGATGGAAATACATTGAGGATTGAATTTCTAATATATCTACTGAATGTGAGATTAATCAATGTAAAGAGAATATTCCTATGTTCACACAGGAATTTCTGTGACCCATGAGGATTTAGATGTTTAGAGAGTGACGTCACAAACTTTGACATATTTATGTATTCATGACATGTAATGAACACTACAATATAATTTTTCATTATTTCGTTTCTAAAAAAATCATGTGTAGAAAGGAAATAATGAAAAAATTACATGTCATGAATACAAAAATCATTGAATTATCAGTACTGATTGTAGTGTGTACCATATGGATGCTAGTGTACTTTTGTACCTGAAATGGCCACACGATACCTGAAATTGTTTTCTTTTTCTTCCCGATACCTCCTCTCGTCAATTCCGCCCGGTGCCGCCTCTCCACCTCCGCACGCCGCAACTTAGGGTTCCAGCAGCGCGTCTGGCCCTCCGCTCTGATGGAGGTCCAGCCCTACTCTGCAACAGTACAGCGAGTCACGACACACTACTACAAATCGGGCTTGTAGCGGCGTAAAAAAGAGACCCGCCGCTACAGTATTTTTTTTTATTTTTAATGGCGGATTGTATAGTCATCCGCCTTTAAAAATCATTTTTTAGCGGCGGATTACGTTATGGTCCACAGCTAAAAATGCAACCCATTTTTAACAACAGACTACATTGTGGCCCGTCGTTATTTTTGTTTTTTCCGGCCCAGCCCACTCCCCACCACTGTTTATAATATAAATAGGCACCTACGTTTTACCTCCATCTCCATTCCTCCCCCTCAGCCGCCGCCTACCACCACATCTCCCTCCCTCCCGGTCCTCTCTCTCTCTCTCTCTCTCTCTCTCTCTCTCTCTCTTCGATTGGATCGGTTCTTGGTGCTTGCTGAGCCTGAGCAGCTGCAAGCCACGAACACGGAAGGAGAAGCAGCCACACCAGCTGCCCATGGCCGCAGCTGCTGCTTCTACAATCCATCCCTCTCTCTCTCTCTCTCTCTCTCTCTCTCTCTCTCAACCTGCGCTTGTGCGTCCCCGGTTGCCAGTGCACCGCCGGCAGCCATCGTCGCGGGCGGCCCCTCCTCCCCTGTCCCGGCTTGCGGGCAGCGGTGTTGGGGCGCCGATCCGTCGCCCCTGTTCCGGTGACGGCGGCGGCTTGCAGGGGTCGGGTAGATCCGGCCGCGCCTCCATCCCTCCTCACCTCGGCGGCGGCGTTGGGGCGCGGATCCACCACCCCTTCTTCCGGCAACGGCGGCGGTGCGCGGGGGTGGGCGGATCCGGCCGCGCCTCCCTCCCTTCTCACCTCGGCGGCGGCGTTCGGGCGAGGAACCGCTGCCCATCTTCCGGCAACGGTGGCGGCATGCGGGGGCGGGCGGATCCGGCCGCGCCTCCCTCTCTTCTCACCTCGACGGCGGTGTTCGGGCGAGGAACAGCCGCCCCTCTTCCGGCGACGACGGTGGCACGCGGGGGCGGGTGGGTCAGGCCGCGCCTCCTCTCTCCCCATGGTGGTGGCGGCGCCACTCCCGATGACGATGGCGACCCGCGAGGGCCGGCCGGATCTGGCCACCCCTCTCTTCGGCGGGCGGCGGTGGGTTGGCACGGAGGCAGTGGCGGCACAGGCCGCCCGTGTGCTTTTTTTTTTGTTTCCCCACGGATTAGTAGCGACGGGTGAAGACATCACCCGCCGCTACCCTGACTTTTGTAACGGCGGTGTGCGATTTTGCGCCGTTACAAACTTTTATTTTTAGCTGCAGAGCCGTAGCGGCGGGTCGCTATACCCGCCGCTATAGCACGTTTTGGCCCGCCGCTACAGTGATATTTTGTTGTGGTGACATCGATGCCTTTTCTCCGCCTCCCCATGAGCCAAAAGTGCCCCTCCTCTGCCTCCCCTCGAACCTGCCATTGCAGCGGGCGCGACTGTGAGTTGCCGGTGCGAGCAGCCATGATAGCGGCGCTCGAGCTAGATCCACGGTCGCAGACATGCACAAAAGCCACTTCAAGAATATCGGAGGTCACCACAAACACAAAATTTTGAGTATATAGGTAATTTTGTGAATTGAAAATGTTAATAATTCTTGAAAAGTTTTAGCATTATTCTAAGAAGGAATTATGTTTAAAATGTTAACTGTTGTTGCTGCATAGAATATAAAAACTGGAACGGTTGGGGTAAGACCGCCCCACGGCTTTCTTTGATAGAGAAGCTCAACCTTCTCCGATCAAGAAAATTCACAAACGCTCGCCCCACCCTCAAGGAATTGCTGCAACAAAAGCGGTTAGTTAAATAAACATATTTCATGATGAAATTTCGGTGATAAAAATAATATCAGATGAAACTAAAAAAGCTTGTTTTATATTTTGATGAAATTTTGCCAACTTTTCCCCCTTAAAACTCTAACACAAATCAAGACCTTGTGTCTAAGTACACCAAGAACACTCGTATCTAAGTACAACTCAAACTCATCGCACAAAGACAATGAGAACAAGATTAGAGCCAACTTTGCCTCGGCTTCGTTCCCAAATCAACACCGCGCCCGCCGGCGGCATCCTACGGACATGGAGGCGCCCACCCTTCCCGAGGACCTGATAGTGATTGTAATGCATCTCGTCGCCATCCCTGACCTGTTCCACGCCGGGAGTCCATCTGCACTTCATAGTGCGCCACCTACTCCGCCGTCCGCCGCGTCCGCTTCCCGATCACCGACACGTCCCCGTGCCTGCTCTACTCCAGCGCCAGCGACGACGCCGGCACCGCCACCATCTACAGCCGCGCGGCCAACGCGGCCTTCAATGTCCAACCTCCACGCCATCAACCCGGTCACCGGAGCCCAGGTGGAGCTGCCCCCGTGACGGCGCTCCACCACGTGGAGGCCTCCTCCGACGGGCAGGGCCGCCACGTGTACAACCTCTTCAACAAATTGACGCGTTCGGAACCTCATAGCGTCTACACCCCGCGGGCGCTGCGGCTCTTCCTCTACCGTCGAGTCTACCTCTCTTGCATCCCGTCGGCCGGCGGCGAGTGCGTCGTCCTCGTACTGCACAAGCCCAACGGGGAGATGTCCTTGGCTCGCGTGGGAGACGACCGGTGGACACGTGTCGCTGCCGAGACGGTTTGGTGGGACTACTGCTACATCGCCGCCGCATACAGCAACAAGGGACAGCTCGTTCTATGTTTTATCATCGGACTGGTCCATCTACAAGTTGGATCTGAGTGACGGTGCTTCGCCGGAACCCAGGAAGATCCTTGAGTGCTCGTGGATTTGGGATTATCCTGCAGGTTACATCGTCCTAGCTCCCTGGGGTGACATCCTCCATATCTGGTGATATGCGTGTTGGAAAGTGATATGTAGGCAAAAGAAAACGTGTCAACATATTTGGAAACAAATAATTACGAGAATAATTAAGCAATTAATTAATGACGTGTTTTCACTAATTAACTGTAGATCCGAAAATTAAGCGCCACGATCGGAGGCGCAACCAATTCATGGTTGCGGCCCCGGATCGAGCAGCGCCATATAAAAAGGGGATGACGGCATCACTTTGAGACCATCATTTTCACCGTAACGAAAATCACCCCCACAATACCGATCACCTACGGCGCTGGATCCATCCGAAGGCCGTCGCCGTCTTCCTCCCTCTCCAGGACGACCGGCGACCGCGACCGCACCGAGTGGCAGGACAGTGCCCCGGCGCCCGAAGGCAGGCGGTACCCGAACGACTACATCGACCTACGGCTGCTACCGCTGCATCAACACCCTCTCCGATGTCGGATCCCAATCCAGGTCATTGATTAATGCTTCCGCTGTTAATGCTTGATGTGTTTATGTGTGTTCAAGTATCTAGATGAGTAGATCCTAATGTGTAAATTCTAACATTTAGTATCGTAGCCTCTGGTTTTAGATCTTGATCCATTCATGTGTTTATTGTGACCTGGATGCTAGATCATGCCTCGGTTAGGAATGTTGATGCGAATTAACGTCCCCTGTTCCCTAATTTCGCATCAACCGAGGGTGTTTATGTTAATTGCCTATGATTAGTGGCTAATTAGGTGTAATTAGATTACGGTTGTGTCTAATCATGTTTAATTACGCACTGTCATGGTTGATTAGACTCTAATTACCCCGATTAGAAGTAACGGAGCCGACCTAGGGTTTAATGTTTTTTTCGGTCTAGAGGGGTTTTTCGTTCTGTTTATGCCGAAACCCTAGATCTAGGCACAAACCCTAAGTTGAGAATGGAGGAAGTTGAGACCTACCTTTGAGCTCACTCCTCGGGTCGTGGGGATCCACACGGAACGGTTGCGCCGTGCCCGCGACCGGTCGCTCGACGAGCTGCGCGCATCACGCCACCACCGGCCGCGCCCGATGGCGTCTCGTCCGCCCCGTCCGCTTACGCTTCATGCCCGGATCACGTGATCGTGCTTGGCCGCATCACGCACGCGGCCGCGGGCTAGCGCCTCGGCACACGCCACCGTCGCTAAGGACGCGAGCGTGCGCCAGGGCACGCGCCTGGACCTCACATGCCGCGTCGCGCGCTCCGCGACGCCGGGCCTCACACGCCGCGCCGCTGTGCCTCACGCGCAGCCCCACGCCGCACTCGGGCCGCGCACGCTCGGGAGCCCGCGCTCACGCTCGCGCGCCACCGCGAACGCAGCTCGCAGGGCCGCGCGCGGATACCGCCGCCACGCTGGTCGCCGCATCACACGAGCGTGCGCCGGAGAAGAGCGCCGGCCGCCGTTGGCCCTCGTGCGGCGCAGGAGGAAGAAAGGGGAGCGGAGAGAAATGAGGCTAGGGTTTGCCGGCGCCCGATTTTTTCGCTATTTATACAAGAGCGGGTGAATCCGAGCCATCCATTGGAATTGAACGTCCAGGATCACACTCGCTCTTGGGCCTATTGATCGATATGGGCCTCGATGTGCTTATGGCCCATGTGGTCGTGAGGAGCATGTTAGTTGGGCTGGGCCGGATGCGGCTCGAGTTGCTGGGTTGTCTCAGCCCATTGACGATTAATGTTTCTTTTAATTTCCAGTATTTACTATTACTACTATTTATCGTGATTTTCATGCTGTAAATTAAATAAATGCTACAAAATTACGTAATTTGCTGGAAATTTTTCTGATGATGACTCGAATAAATGGAACCAACGAGAAATTTATTCAGATATATTTTATTATTTTTGGGATAATTTTGATGCATATGAATAATTTCCGACCAAAGTTGATTTTATTTATATGCTTTGCCCATTAATCATGCCTATTTCGTTTCTGCCCAACGGTGGCTCAAAATTAATTGTTTAATTATGTTGCATGTGATTAATCAAGCCAACGTAGATTAATTACATGTTTTATTCTTTAATTATGATTGTCATCACTAATAAAATCTTCATTTCATGTAAATTTCAGTGATAACGCCCTCCTACATTATGAGCTACCTTGACAAGGTAGAGAGGCTTGGAGGGACTAACTTCGCGAAGTGGAAGGATGACATCCAGCTCATCCTTGCCATCATAAGCAAAGATCACTCCATCCGTGCTGAGAAGCCGAGCTGCGCCGATTGCCATTGGTGATAATGACAACCCCTTGGCTGAGCGCACCCTTGCCTACAATAAAGAGAAGGCCACTTGGGATGAATCGATAGAGTTGCGCCGATGATCATGCAGACACACTCTCAACCCAGAAATTAGAGGTGCTCTTCCCAAGAATCCCGAGAATGCAAAGCAGTTCTTGGCTAAAGTTGAGAAGCATTTTAAGGGTTCCACTAAAGCACTCGGCTAACACTCTCATGACCAAGATGATGACCTCCAAATATAATGGTCGTGGGAGTGTGAGGGAGCACATCATGAAGCTAATTGATGCTGCAAATCGGTTGAGGGACCTTGAGATGCCTCTTCCTGAAGATTACCAAGTCCACTACATCATGACTTCTCTCCCTATTGTCTTTGAGAACTTCAAGATTAATTATAATGGGAGTGACAACCGACAAGAAGTGGAGTCCGACCGAGCTCATAGCAAAGTGCAGCGATGAGGAAGAAAGGTCTGCGCGCCGAGAACAAGGATTATGTCAACCTTATCACTCACGAGCTTAGGAAGAACTACAGCTATGGGAAGGGCAACAAGTATGGTGGCAAGTTCAACAAGAAAGACAAGGGCAAGGGCAAAGGCAAGACCCCTTGTGATCGCTCCAAGAGTGATGTGAAGACCGATGCCTCCACCTCCAAGAGTGGTCCTACTTGTCACCACTGCCACAAGGATGGGCACATCAAGAGGGAATGTGATGAGTTCAAGGCTAGGCTCGCCAAGAAATGTAATAATGATGATTATATTTCCTTTGTTGATGAGTCTCTTTTTACACATTATTCCTCTAATACATCATGGATTAATTCTGGTGCAACCGTTCATGTTACTAACTCCTCACAGGGATTGCTTATGACCCGAACCATCGTAAGGCGGGAGCGAAGCCTAAGAGTGGCTGATGGCAATGAAGCTCAAGTTGAAGCCATCGGGACTCTTCCTCTAGTTCTTCATGACGGATTCGTCCTTAGATTAAATAATGTTCTTTAGGTCCCCAGTTAGAAAAGAAACGTTATTTCTATTTCTCGTTTGGATGATGATGGTTTTGAATTTACTTTTGGGAACAACAAATGTTTGCTTAAATTTAATGGTGAATTTGTTGGTCTTGCGTTAAGGCAAGACATGCTTTATTTGTTGTCTCTTAATGAATTTCCTGTGATGAATGTATGCGATGTTGCACATAAACGTAAGAGGAGTTTAGCTAGTGATAATGAGACTTCATCGATATTATGGCATTATCGTTTAGGCCATATTTCGAGGGGGAGAATGGAGCGTCTCATAAAGGAAGAGATACTTCATCCACTAGACTTCTCTCGATTTAGACCACCGTGTTCAATGCATTAAAGAAAGTTTGTAAAAAGAATAAAGAAGGATGGAGCAACGCATAGTTCGGGTGTCTTAGAGATAATTCACACCGATATATGCGGTCCTTTGAATGTTAAATCAGTGGATGGTTTTAATTCGTTCATTACCTTCACCGATGATTTCTCTCGCTATGGATATATTTTTCCTATACGAGAACGGTCCGAGGCACTTGATAAATTTAAAGTTTTTAAGACTGAAGTAGAAAATCAGCATAATGTAGAGATAAAAGTAGTGCGATCGGACCGTGGCGAAGAATATTATGGAAGGCACGCTCCTTATGGACAAATTCCCGGTCCTTTTGCTAAGTATTTGCAAGAAAATGGCATAGTCGCTCAATATTCAACTCCTGGCGAACCTCAGCAAAATGGCGTAGCTGAAAGACGCAATCGCACCTTAATGGACATGGTGCGGAGCATGCTTATTAATTCTACATTGCCGGTGAGTTTATGGATGGAGGCATTAAAGACCGCCGCACACATAATTAATCGTGTTCCTTCTAAGTCCGTTGCTAAAACCCCTTATGAATTATGGACTGGTAGGAAACCGAGCATAAATTATTTGCACGTGTGGGGCTGTCCGGCCGAAGCCAAATTATTTAATCCACATTTTGGAAAGTTGGATCCTAAGACTATAAGTTGCCATTTCATCGGTTATCCTGAACAGTCTAAAGAGTATCGATTTTATTGTCCAAATAATGTCACTAAATTTGCCGAGACTAGACACGCAGTATTTTTGGAATATAATGGAAGCTCGGTGGCTAGGAAAATTAATCTTGAGGAGATTCGGACTGATGTTTCACCACCGATGACTCAAACTCAATTTATTCCCATGCTAGAAAATGTGGCAGCACCTCCAATGGTAAATGCACCCTTGGCTAATGAACCCGAGGTTGCTCCAACCATATATGAAAATGGGGGAGCACCCATAGAAATTGAGCATAACGATGAGGACAACGCGGACGATGAGATGCCACTTCCTAATGAACAAATTGTGGAGCCTCAACACGTCCCTGCAGAAAATAATGGACCTCAACCCATTAGAAGATCGGTGCGAGAAAGAAAGTCCACCATTCCAAATGACTATGTTGTATACATGAATGAAGACGTGTATGACATAGGCAAAGTGGATGATCCAATAACGTATAAAGGAGCCATGATGAGCGAAAACTCCAATAAATGGCATGAAGCTATGGAGGATGAGCTAAGATCCATGAGTTATAATGATGTATGAGACTTAGTAGAAATTCTCGACGGAGCCAAAAATTAGGCTGTAAGTGGGTCTACAAAACGAAATTTGACTCCAAAGGAAAAATCGAACGGTTTAAAGGAAGACTTATGGCTAAGGTCTTCACACAAAGAGAAGGGATCGATTATAATGAGACCTTCTCTCCGGTCTCTAAGAAGGATTCATTCAGAATTGTGATAGCATTAGTAGGTCACTATGATTTTGAGCTGCATCGGATGGATGTTAAAACTGCATTCCTTAACGGTGAATTGCATGAAGACGTATATATTTTGCTCAACCGGAAGGTTTTGCTATTGAAGGCAAGGAACATTTAGGATGCAAGCTTAAGAAATCCATTTATGGATCTGAAACAATCGTCTAGGCAATGGTACCTTAAGTTTGATGAAGTGATTAAGAAATTTGGCTTCATCGGTAATCAAATGGACAATTGCATATACGTTAAGACCAAGGGGAGTATGATTATCATCCTAGTACTTTATGTGGATGACATCCTTCTGGCGAGCAGCGACAAGAATTTGTTGCATGAAACAAAGGAATTCCTCTCAAGTAACTTTGATATGAAAGATCTCGGTGATGCCTCTTATGTTTTGGGCATTGAAATACACCAGGATATGTCCAAATGTAAATTGAGACTATCTCAAAAGGCATATATTGAGAAAGTGCTTGAGAGATATAATATGTCCAAATGTTCAGCTACGGCTGCCCCTGTAGTTAAGGGCGATAAGATTGGAGCATGTCAATGTCGAAGGAATCAATTACAGATCGATCAAATGAAGTCGATTCCTTACGCTTCAGCTGTCGGAAGCATCATGTATGCTCAAGTATGTACACGCCCGACTTAGCATTTATTACCGGGCCACTTGGCAGATTTCAACCTAATCCAGGTGAGGACCACTGGAAGGCGACTAAGAAAATTATGCGCTATATGCAAGGGACTAAGCATTACATGCTCACTTATGAGAGAACTGATAACCTTGAGGTGATTGGTTATTCGGACTCGACTTTACGGGATGTGAAGAATCAAGAAGATCCACTTCGGATATGTCTTCACACTTGCAAATGGAGCCATATCATGGAGAAGCTCCAAATAAAAACTTGCAACAGCAAACACTATGCAAGCTGAATTTGTAGCATGTTATGACATCGTGGGGCAAGCCTTATGGCTGAGAAATTTCATACCTGGACTAAAGGTGGTTGACAGCATTTCTAGACCACTAACGTTATACTTGCGATATCAAGTCTGCAGTCTTCTTTGCCAACAACAATAAGTCAAGTGAAGCTGCCAAATATATTAACATTAAGTATCTTGTTGTGCGAGAAAAAGTTCACGATCGCGTCATTTATTTTGGCGCACATAAGTACTAATGAGATGCTCACGGATCCGCTAACCAAAGGCTTACCGCCCAATAAATTTAAAGAACATGTAGACGGCATGGGTTTATTGGAAAGCCTGTGATTGTGAACATAAGGGCCATATCAACAACCAACTCCCATAATGACTAAATCAATTAAAGGGCTATCTTATCAAGAAAAGTTGGTGCATAGTAGATACATGAGTGACATTGGGATTTTAATTCACCATTGTTACTCATTATCTCCTTGTGCTAACTTTATTGAGAATGGATTTATGTTAGCCTAAAGATCAAAGGGGAGAATGCTGGAAAGTGATCTGTAGGCAAAAGAAAACGTGTCAACATATTTGGAAACAAATAATTACGAGACTAATTAAGCAATTAATTAATGACGCATTTTCACTAATAAACTGCAGATCCGAAAATTAAGCGCCACGATCGGAGGCGCAACCAACTCATGGTTGCGGCCCCGGATCGAGCAGCGCCATATAAAAAGGGGGTGACGGCATCACTTTGAGACCCACGTTTTCACCGTGACGAAA
>JAUNZO010003088.1:0-13090 GCA_031894775.1 Chloris gayana
AACCACGGTTCAATATTAACGACGTACCATTGGTCGGTAAAAGCGCCTTTACCAACTTACGGTTGGTCGCTAAAGCCTTTCACCGACCTTCCACGTCGGTCGGTGTAAGTGGCGTCGGTAAAACTTTTACCGACCCACCAGGTTTTTAGCGACCAACCGTGGGTCGGTGATAAGAAAGAAATACCGACCAACCGTCCATCGATAATACTGTAATTACCGACCGACAGTCCGACGGTATAAATTAACATAATACTGTCACATAAGCACATTATTAGCATAATCCACATTATTACCATAATCCAAATAATTAATCATTGAGTCATTAAAACACAACACAACAAAGACCTTTCACATTGCAGTCCTCAGAATTAACACACAACAAATTTTGTGGACCGAAATATGTTGTTAACTAATAGTTCAAACTTCAATTGAGTCATTACAACACAACATAACAGAGACCTTGTTCACAACACATCAGTGCTCATGATTGTTTGTAGCACCTAGATTGTATTACAAGAGTACAACATCCATGTTTCATATGAGACAATAGTTTTCTACACATCCATCACATGCATAACATTCGCATGTTCGTAACCTCACAAAATGGTCGTAACCTCCCAAAACAAAAGGCCGCGCCAGCTGCATTGTAACCTCACAAAATGGTCCAAGTCATCATCAAATTGTTATCAACGGTTCAGTTCGTAGTGATCAGCGCCCAACACTTCCTGTAACAAAGTACGACGAAGCATTCAATACCATATAGACCCAAGAAAATGTCTTAGATGGCTGCAAAAATAATCTGGTTTCAGACAACTATTACAAAACAGAAGCTCACTGGCTACTAATTAGTATGGCAATATCTTCATGACCAACTATCAGCTAACTACTTAGTGGATTTTAGTATGAAATACCTGAGGCTACAGGTGGTGTTGATGGATTCATGTTTATCTTCAGCTGCATATGTAAGAATAATTAGAAAACAGCGAGCACTCTTTCATATCAAAATAGAAACAAGTTATAGTTTGAAGATCATTACTTTCTTGTATGGCCAAGCAATTGACAACATGTGAGCCTGAGCCATAGTATCCATTTCAGCACAAGGACGAGGCAGAATTTCTTCTCCTTTCAGCACGGTGGTCACAATAACTTCACAAAATTCTCGTCCAAGGGCCGTACCATCAAGTATTGTGCTTGGTTTGGTTGAAATTATTGTTCCTTTAGCTACTGGACGATGAGGTCTCAATAAGCCATATAATATGACCTCCTTTCCGACCTATTGAAATGATTAATTAGCACTGAAACTTTGCAGTAATTAATTAGGCTACAAGTACAAAACATGTTAGGATCAGAATATTACCAAAGAATCATGTTTCGAGCGAGGACCCTCATTACTCCTTGGTGCAGGTCTTGATTGGGCTGCACCATCCATTTGGCTCTGACAGTTCTGGTTGTCCTCATAATAGCATTCATCATCTCCAGAATCATCTTCATCATGTTCATCATGTATTTCCTGCAAGCATGTGTTGAGCATCAAATATTTCAATAACTTGCAAGATAAAGAAACATCTATTGGCATATGAGCAAAAAACAAAATCATACATTCTGAAGTGAAGTAGAACCATGCTGTGAGATGGGTTCTTCACTTGCCCTGTTTTGTTGCATTCTTTGCTCTATGAGGGAAATGCGGTCATGCAGTAAATGTACTTCTTGTTGTAGAGCAGCTTTCTCACTTTCAATCTTCTTACGAGCAAAAATCTCCATTTGAAGCCTTGTTGGTGCATAACACTTCAACCCCGGTGTGCCAATATCTTGAGGAGTTGGACCTAGACCCAAACCACGAACATATCCTTTTGGTTCTTTCTCTCCACAAACAGTTGCAAACACATCTCCTTGCTGAATTGTTCGCTCTTTCAACTCCGGTCGAGCTTCAACAATTTCTTTCAGTTCATTCTGAAAATAATATGATTTTAGAAAAATATTAGCTGCAGCAAACATGTATTACAACTATCTATCTATTAGGAGTAACCTTACTATTATCGGTTCTGCCTCCGTGGAAGGAACTCCATTTTTTCTTGTGTGGTTTTTGATAAAATTTTCATCTCTGCGAGGAGGGCGCCCTAGTTCCACAGCCTAGAATAATTTCATTAGTACTAATTATGGGAGATAATTATGCACTGCAGTAGTATGATAGAGTGATTATTACCAGATTATACTCTGAACAAGCGAAGCTCACACTGCCAGATGTGTGGTGCAATTGCAACTTTGACCGATTCAGTTTTGCTTTATCAGAGCGAAGCTAACATACAAATAAAATGGGTTAGGAAATGTATAGATGCTGACAACTCCATTTTGCAAAAATGAGAACATATTAGATGTTTCTTACTTCAAATTCAGGGGACATCCAATAATTGACCAGAAATTTCCAATCAGAATCATTGACCCTCTTATCCGGACTTGCATCCATTTCCTCTGCAGTCATCTCAGCTTTGAAATACAACACCTTCAAGGTTGCCTTGAATTCTTTCCACTTCCTCCCAGCAGTACGCATAAACCAATTATAGGCGTCATCAGCAATATCAGCAGTTTTGGGACATACAAACAATCTTTGGAGTCTTTTCTTAATAGGAAAGTAACGAAGAACCTTCCTAGGAACCTTGTACTCACGCTTACCATCTAGACTCTTCTTTACTGATTTCCAGCGTGAAACTTTGCACTTTGGACATGAAGTAAGTTTTTCATCATCCCTCCAATATAGAATGCAATCATTTTCACATGCATGGATATTAGTGTACCCAAGTCCTACAGATTTCACCAATTTCTTAGCTTCATGAAAGTTTTTAGGAAGCGCTGAACCCGTAGGGAGTGCATCAGCAAGCAAATCTAGCAACAGATTAAAACTTCTATCGGTCCATCCTCCAAGAAGTTTAATGTGAAGTAATCTAACAAGAAAACGTAACTTTGAATACTTCTTGCAACCTGGGTACAATTCCTGACTATTATCTGCTGCTAACTTATTAATGGCTGCTACATCTTCATTTACTAGCTCAAAGGACTCATCATCTTCCATAGCACCTCTATCATCTAAACCACAAGCTAAGTCCCTAAGAAACTCAGATATGTCATCATCTTCGTTAGGTTCCTCCACAAATTCTGGAACTTGACTATTACCTTGGTTCACACAAGAGGAATCAACTTCTCCATGTAAGGTCCAAGTTCTGTACCCTTTTAGGAATCCGTCACATACTAAATGTTCCCGCACTTCACTAGCCTCTCTCCAAAATGAGTTAACACACTTCCTGCAAGGGCATAATATTTTGCTCCCTACTGCTGAATTTCTAAATGCAAAAGCAAGGAAACTGTTCACCGCTCGTTTATAGGCCTTTGTCTCCCTACATACAATTTCTATGTTAAAGCTCATGATAACTCTAAAAAATACTTTTATTTCTTGTGAAAATGATTTTATTGTACCTAGCCTCACTGTCGATCCATGATTTATCCATGTGCCTTTAATAACCATAAAAAGAATAAATGAATATTTATGTTTATAATTAACAACAAGTGCTAATGAAAGTTGAAATGAACAAGCACCAAAAGTAATTGAACAGCATGTACATGAACATGGAGAGAGATAGAAGCATTTTAAAATACCTTTGTTGAGCTTCTTCAGTCTTTAATCCCTTTTAGCAATCCTGCAGGAAGACTCTACGGCCAGTATCTCTGCCTCACTCTCTTGAGGAATCTTGCATAATATAGATTACATTTCTCGGTTAAAACTCATGACTGAACATCTCAGCAGAGAATCAATGTACTCGAAAATTACTAGTGACATGACACAGAAATCTAGTGCAATAGTTCATCCTAGAACCAAAACCTAATCTTAAACTCAGCATCATAATTCTGGACACACAATTTCATAGCACTACGACTCATTCAGCAGAGGGGAAAAATTCAAAGAATGAAGAATTGACTTACGGTGTGATGGAAACGGGGGCTGACAGTTGTCCAATGGCGTGTTGCTGGGCGATGGCTTGCTGCTGGACGAGGAGGCGTGGGGCGGTGGCTTGCTGGGGATAAGCTAGCGCGGCGGCCTGCCCTTGGCCGGGGAGGCGATGCGCGGCGGCCTGCTGGCCGGGGAGGCAATGAGCGGCGGCCTGCTGGCCGGCCGGGGAGGCGATGCGCGGCGGCCTGCCCTTGGCCGTGGAGGCGATGCGTGGTGGCCTGCCCTTGGCCGTCGAGGTGCGGGGCGGCGGCTTGCCCTTGGGCGTCGAGGTGCGGGGCGGCGGCTTGCCCCTGGCCGTGGAGGTGCGGGCGGCGGCCGGCTGCAGACTGGCGGCGGCCTGATTCACTGCGGGGAGGCGCGCCCGATCTGATTCGCTGCGGGAGGGGCTTCGTTGCGGGGAGGCGAGGAGCAGCGGCCTGCTGCGCGGCAGGGAGGCGCGACGGCCGGGGATGCGATTCGAGGACTCCTGCGCCGTAGGGAGGGGACAGACGGGGGAGAGGCACGACGGGATAAGCTAGCGCGTGCGTTTGCGGGCGAGCAGGCGTTTTCCATCAAAATTTTGGCGGTGGCGCTGGCGCGAGAAAAACACAATTCGGGCAGGCGGCGGGAGGTGAAAATCTGCGCGCTATGGTGCAAAATTAGAGGAGTTTCGCTCTTTTGTTTGAGGAAACGTTTTCCCGACCGACTGTTTGATGTAATTCATGATGTTTACCGACCCACCGTTCAACGCTATACACTATAACATTTACCGACCCACCGTTCTTCGGTGATTCTAAAATTAGCGACCAACCATTCGAGGGTTATATTTACCGACCGACCATTCGTGGTTAATATAAGTCGGTAAAAATCAACCGTGGTATAGTGTGAGTACAGACATGAGCTAAATTCGCCCTTGTTTTATTCTTGTCTGACGACAACAATCAACCTGTGACCACACAGGGCATCCTATATTTAGGTGCTGTGACAACACACTCCTAGCTGACATGTTAGGATTCAATATGTTCGAATTGTACAAGCACGGTGTCCAGTAGAGATGTTCAAGTATCTTTGATCAGTCTACAACTACGAGCCCGTCTTTAAGGCTATGTAGCAGATGTTGTAAGTTCTTTTTGTTTTTGCTTTTTAGCCCACTTGATCCCTTATACTATTTTGTTCATCTTCAGTCAAGATTTACTATTCCTATGCCTGAACACAGGTTGTGGCAATGTAAGATTCTTATTTTGAGACCATCACATTCTACGAGATAAAACATAAGATGGTCGCAGGATAAATAAGTTTCCTGTTGCAACAAAAAAAATGTAATTTAAAAGCTACATTATACTATTAATGAAGTATTGTATACAGCAGCATCACTGCCATATTAATAAAGATTTTAATTGTAATATTTCAATTTGAGGATTCGAATAGTCATCAACTATCTATTATATATATTTGACCAAGAAACAAAGTCACAACGTTTGCTCTCCAGGCCTAGAAATTCCTATGTTAATCGGTGGAAAATAGAAAATGAAAAATTACCCACCACTGCCATTACAAAAATATTAGACCAACAAAATAGCCTTATACATGTTTTAAAAATTACCCACCACTACCATTAAAACAATAAGACTAAGATACCCTCCCATATTTTAATAAAATTACCCACCATTACCCCCTCTCTCTTCCTATGAGTCCTCCCATTACTAGAGGGAGCACCCATGATCTCAATAAAAGTTGAAGTAAAAATATTGTTAGATAACAATACATGCATTCTGAAAATTGTAAAATAAATAGTAAAAAGATATGAATTTCATAATTCAATGTTATGTTTTATCAAAACTTAATCTTTATAACTAAATATCAAGACAAACCACACATTTGCGCGGGTAGGTTGACTAGTTTGACATGATATCGTTATTTATATTGTCGATATGGAAGACCGCAATGCAGCTTAGTGAATACCAGGAGTTTGTGATGTGCTGGTTAGCATTTCTATTTGTAAGCAAATACTGTTTTGGGCCTGTTGTATTTTGGCCTTGGGCCACGTGCCCATGCATGCATGTCGGCATTAGGGTTTGGCTTGCGGCTCCCCTATATTTGCACTCAACTCCTGTACTCGATTATTATTGCGTTGATTATATCCGCTCTCATGGTATCTCAGAGGGCTACGATCCCTCGCTTCCGGTAACTCTCTCGCGGTCGCCGGCCTTCCTCCCATACCCATCCGCCGTGTTCTCACTGACCGGCGTGTTCTCCAATCCCCGCCATGTCGTCGCCAGCTGAGGCGTCAGCCGCCGCCGCCAAGATCGCGGCCAAAAGGTGGAAAAGGAGGCCACTGTTCGCCTCCGTGATCTACAAAACGCGGCTGCCAAGGCAGCTGCCGATGCCAAGGAAGCCGCTTCTCGTGCCGACGAGGCCGCTCTCCGCCTCGCAGAATACGAAGACACTGAGGAATCCCAGCTCCATGCACAAGCTGTAGCCGTCTCCAACATCAAAACGATGATCCCCTTTGTGCTCGAGCAAACCTCTCCCACGTTCTTCCTGAACTCCCTCGCCAAGTATGCCCTTGATTGCTTGGTCCTGACTGATGAAGACTTATCCAAGGATCCCCACTGGCATCGCATGGATTGCACCGTAAAATTCTGGATGTTCAGCACTGTTTCTCCCGATCTTCTTGAGGCGGTTTCCACCTTGGTTCCGACCTCACAATCCCTCTGGCTTGGCCTTGCGGAGCAATTCATCGACAACAAAGAAACATGGGCCATCCTCCTTGATGCTGAGTTTCGGACTCTTGTCCAGGGAGATCTCTTGGTCACTGAACACTGTCAACGAATGAAGAGCATGGAAGATTCTCTCGGTGACTTGGGCGAGCCTGTCCTTGATTGCACACTTGTTCTTCAGGTTTTGCGTGGCCTCAACAACAAATTCTCCCAAATGGCGGCCCTTATCAAACGGACACGTCCGTTTCTGTTATTTCACGACGTGCGCGCCGATCTGAACATCGTAGAGGTCACCATGGCCAGCAAGGCCACTGCACCATCTGCTCTAGTGGCTACTACTCCTACCACGGTGGCTACTCCTATCGCGCCGCTCGCGACACCACCTACAACTCCACCCGGCTCTACGTCGTGTCCGCCGGGTGGCAACTACAACTGTCGTGGACGCTAGCGGCCTAATGGGAACGAGGGTGGTGGTAGCGACGGATCTTATCGTCCTACCGCTACGGCTTCGTGTGGCTCCTGGAACCCACTGACCGACACCTTTGTTGCCTGGCTAGGTCAGCCAGGTGGTTGGCTCCCTCCAGTTACTCCACTGCCACCACGACCCCAGGCTCATGTTGCTGGCTACACTGGCACCCGACAGCAGTCCTACGGTGCTCCTCAGGCCACGCCACCTCAGCAGTCATGGGTGTGGGATCCCCAGCAGCTGGCCAACGCTTTCAACACGATGTGCTCAACCATCCTCCACCAAACTACGACTGGTACATGGACTCAGGTGCCTCCTCTCACATAGCTTCAAACTCCACCTCTCTCTCTCTCTCTTACTCCACTCCTCCCTCCCCCTTAACACCCTCTAATATTGTATTTGGTAATTGTTCCTTACTTCCTGTCGCACGTACGGACTCTTTTTCCTTTCCCATGACTAGACGCCCCCTACACCTTCACAATGTGCTTGTCTCTCCACACATAATTAAGAATTTAATTTATGTGCGTCGTTTCTCCATTGATAATCATTGTTCCATTGAATTTGACCCTTATGTCCTTTCTATGAAGGATCACGCAACGAAGAATGTGATCGTCAGGTGCAATAGTACCAGGGAGTTCTACTCTTTTAGTCCGCCTGCACGTCCGTATCTCCTGGCCGCCACCACTCCTCCTGCTGCCCTCTGGCACCGACGGCTTGGTCATCCTGGTCATGAGTCATTATCCCATTTAGATTCATCTTTAGATGATAATTGTAATAAATGTGAGTTGGATACCTTATGTCATGCTTGTCAATTAGGACACCATGTGCGTTTGTCTTTTGCAAACTCCTCTTCTCGAGCAACCAAGATTTTTTATTTAATTCACTATGATTTGTGGACCTCCCCTGTCATTAGTGTTTCCGGATTCAAATATTATCTCATCATTCTTTACGATTGCTCGCACTACACTTGGACGTTCCCGCTCCGTTTCAAGTCTGATGCCATTTTCACTATTGCTAACTTTTTTTTTGCATATGTAGGCACACAGTTTAGCACCACCATTAAAGACGTCCTGTGTGATAACGGTCGTGAGTTCGATAATGCAACCATCCGCACTCTTCTGCTTACCCATGGTGCCTCTATCCGCATGTCGTGTCCCCACACTTCCCCTCAAAATGGTCGAGCTGAATGCATTATTCGCACCACCAACAACATTATGTGTTCCCTCATGTTTCAAGCGAGTCTTCCTGCTGCCTAATGGGTTGAAGCTGTCCACGCCGCAACATACCTTCTCAACCGCCTCCCAACCAAAACCCTTGCCTTCCAAACCCCATTCTTTTCTCTATATAGTCGCCAGCCCTCCTACAATGACCTTCATGTCTTTGGTGGCAAGTGCTACCCTAATCTCTCCGCCACTACACCTCATAAGCTTGCTCCTCGGTCCACATTGTGTGTTTTCTTAGGTTATCCTTCTGACCATAAGGGGTATCGTTGCCTTGATCTTGCCACAAACCGACTCATTACCTCCGGTCATGTCACCTTCGATGAGACCTCGCTTTCGTTTGCTGAACTCCCTGACCCATTACCTTCATCCAATCTCCCGTCACATCATCTTCGATGAGACCTCATTTCCGTTTGCTGAACTCCCTGACCCATTACCTTCATCCAACCTTGACTTTCTCTCAGAGTTTGACTATGTACCTAGTCCTGTTGGTCGTTCTTTGGTTGCAGGTATAGGTTTGGTGCCTCCCGCTGCCCCTGCTAGACATGTTCCACAGGTTGATGCCAGCGAGAACTCTCCCAGCTCGCCCGGGCCGGCGTCTGCACCACGTGCGCAGCCAGGCGTGGCCTCGCCCGCAGCCTCCCCAGAAGACTCATCTGTTGCAGCACCTGCTGCGGTGTCTTCTGGAGCCGCACCCGAGAGGACTCCTACTGGGTCTGCCACGCGTGCGCAACTAGAAGTGGCTTCGCCCGCGGACTCCCCTAGAGCCTCGACTGCACTCATCTCCTGCAGCTGCGCGTACTCTGCCGCCCCTACCGTGGTTGTTCCACCAATCTCCAATGATCGCGGTATGGTCACTCGCGACAAACAAGGATTTCGTCAGGCCAATAAGCTTTTTGGCATGCAAGTGAGTGCCTTGTTTCCACTACCCAAGACCTACTGTGGACATTGTTAGATCCAAATTGGCGTGATGCAATGATTGAGGAATTCACCGCTCTCCAGGCAAACAATACTTGGGATCTTCTACCGTCTCCATGAGACGCCAATATTGTCAACTGCAAGTGGGTCTACCGCCATAAGCTGCACCCTGACGGCTCTCTTGATTGTTACAAGGCACGTTGGGTTCTTCGCGGTTTTACTCAGCGCCCCGGCATTGATTTTGGTGAGACTTTCAGTCCAGTTGTCAAGCCTCCTACTATTCGCACTGTGCTCTCCATCGCTCTTTCTCAGAGCTGGCCGATTCATTAGCTTGATGGGAAGAACGCTTTTCTTCACGGCACCCTTTCAAAGACAGTATATTGTGCTCAACCGACTGGTTTTGTTGACACTGCTCAACCTGATTATGTATGTCATCTTAACAAATCTTTATATGGTCTGAAGCATACCCCGTGCTTGGTATAGTAGGTTTGCATCATTTATTTGGTCCTTGGGTTTTATTGGTTCTCAGTCGGATACTTCCTTGTTCATATTTCGGCATGGTTCAGATACAGTGTACCTATTGCTATATGTGGATGACATAGTCTTTACATCTTCTTCAGCAGCTCTTACCGCAAAATTTTCTATGAAGGACCTTGGATCACCACATCATTTCTTGGGTATGTCTCTGCTGGTTTGTTTCTCTCCCGGCGCCATTACATGCTTGAGATCCTAAAGCGTGCTGGTATGTCTGACTGCAAACCTTGTACTACTCCTATTGATAGAGCTTTTTGCTATTTTTCCCATGAGTTGAGTGGGCTTCGCTGGAACGCCCACCGTTCGTGGGGCTTCTCTAAAACGTCCACCAGTACGTATGCCTCACCTCCCAAATGCCCATACATGTTTGATACATCTATTTTCTTTTCTTTTTCACTTTAACACATCAGGACATGACCAAAGTACCCCTTGCTCTAAAAAATTTGCCTGGTCTACTGTAGCAAAAAACATGCCCAGACTGCGCTCGTACTATAAGACAACTCTTTTGCATGCGTGTTCTGGCTAAAAAAGAAGAGGAAAATTATGACTTAAATGTAGGAGTGCAAAAGACGCATGCAAAAGAGCTGTCTAATAGTGAGTGGAGTCTAGGCATTTTTTTTGGCTACAGTAGCCCAGGCGAATTTTCTTTTTTTTAGAATGAGGGGTACTTTGGTCATTTCCTAATGTGTTAAAGTGAAAAAGAAAAAAAATGGATGCATCGAATAGGTATGGGAATTTGGGAGGTGAGGCATGTGTACTCGTGGGCGTTTTAGAGAAGCCCCACGAGCGGTGGGCGTTTCAGCGAAGCCCACCGAACTCGTGGGCAAAATAGCAAAAAGCTCTGATTGATACGAGTGCCAAACATTCTCCGGATGGTAAACATGTTGCTGATGCTACACATCTTCGTGGTCTCGCTGGTACGCTTCAGTATCTCCCTTTCACACGGCTAGACATTGCATATGCTATTCAGCAGATTTGTCTTTTCATGCATGATCCCAGTGAGCCTCACTTGGCACTTGTGAAACGTGCTCTGCGTTATCTTAAGGATACTTTGGCTTATGGTCTTCATCTCCATTGTTCGTCGTATTCGTAACCGGTTGCTTATTCAGATGCTGATTGAGCAGGTTGTCCTGAGAGTCGTCGCTCAACTTCAGGTTATGTTGTTTTTCTTGGTGATAACCTTACATCTTGGTCCTCTAAGTGCTAGACACTACCACAGAACGTATTTTTCCCGTGAGCCTAAAAACCCCCACGAAAATAGCAAAAACCACCACGAAAATGATTCGTGAGGGCAAACCGTCACGCATTAGCACACATGAATGCGGCGCCACTAAAATTGATTTTTCATGACGGTTGACTCACAGGATAATAATTCGTGAGGGCAATTCCCGACGGTCACTCTCATGAAAAATGGGTGGGCGCCAGGTTTATACAACAAATTTTAATGAGGGTCAACCCTCACGATAATGTATTTTCCTTGAAGGCTTGCAGCCGCCAGGAAAATAGGTTGACAACCGCGAGAATTAGGTGCCAGAAAGCCTTTTCCACTATATTAGCCACTGCTTGTTGTTGTTTAAAAAAAAAGGCATTGCTCGTTGCATATTTGCTGAAGTATTAGAAAGAACAGGCATATGAGCTTATAATTCTTTAGCCATTCATATACAGTACTTGTATAACTTTAATCATTCATATAATCCCAAAAGAATAATTATCTTTATAATCACAAGAATACAACATTTACATATTCATTGACAGCGACACAACCATTCATGTTGTAATTTCTCTTCTCCCGTCATCGCCTTCTAGATGAATGCAAACTGGGCAGCATTGGCTTCCATTATTTCCAGCATCACTGATCCATAATGGATAACACAGAGTTAAATTTCAGAGAGCAATGATAATGTGCTATCACAATCAAAAAACAAGTTGTATACCATATACTTTTTCATTAACAATATTGCTACTGAAAGGAGTCTTCTTGTACTACTCAAATAAGAACTTGTCAATCAAAATTACTTGCAAAACTGACATGCTTACAGTACAGCTACTCACCTCCAAATTGAGTTTGTGTTTCCGTTTTCCTAAAATTACACTCTGTTTCGTTTGAAGCTTTTAAAGCAGAATAAAATATTGATTATTGATGAAACAAAGACAGATTAATTCTGATCCACATTAAGTCGGACCTAACTAGTTCTGATAGCAATTCTGGTCCACATTCAGACCTAACTAGTTCAGATAGTAGTAGTAGATGCATATATAACAAATAAGTTATGAAAAACAAGGAAATCCAAATTATACCAAATCAAATATTAGAGGTTAGAGGGGATGGAGATGACGCACCTCATTGGAAAATGAAGGTTGACCATGTACGCCGTGCTGTTCGCCTGCTCCTTGCCCTTGAATCTTCACCATCTCGGCGCTGGACTGGGAGAAAAAACGGGGGGCTCTTTCAGATCTGAACGGATCCAATGACGGAGTAGGTTGTGGCATGGTGGAGAAGCAAGGCATGGCGGCGTTTTGGCGGGGAGAGCGGCGAGGAGGCGGGGATGGGAGGCGGCGCCGTCTCTGGGGATGGGAGGCGGGGATGTGAGCCATGAGCCCGTGAGGCAAGAAAGAGTTTGCCTAAGGGGTGTTTGTTTCCCCTATCTAATTTTTAGAGGGGTCAAATCAAAGAGAATTTTATCATTTTGGAGTACTAAATAAAGTCTAATCTCGAAACTAATTGCAGACCCCCTATCTAATTCACGAGACGAATCCAACGAGGGTAATTATGGTGTTATTAGAAGATGTTTACTGTAGCATCACTGTAGCAAAACATAGATTAATTAGGATCATTAGATTCGTCTCGCAAATTAGAGGGGGGTCGCGACATAGGTTTTGTTATTAAATTAATAAAAGTACTACTAAATAGTAAGATTCTCTTTGATGTGACAGTATCTAAATTTTAGAAGGCGGAAACGAACGGGGCCTAAGAGATAAACTTGTTCTTTTTCTGTATATTTCTTTTTCTTACCCGGAGAGGAGGACTTGATTTCAGAGCGGAGAGCCCGGGACCTCACAAAATTTTCAAAACGCAGCGCGGGCGAGCTGAGCGTGGACATTTTTTGTGGAGGTTTTGATCTTCCCGTCACGAAATTGCATTTTGGTGTGGGTTTTAGACCACTCCCACTAAAATTATAATTTCCATGACGGTTTTGTTTTACCTCCCACGAAAATTCTGGACACTCACGAAAATTCGGGATTCTGGTAGTGT